>CACSLK010027840.1:7021037-7032495 GCA_902706635.1 Striga hermonthica | reverse complement strand
AGTATTAATATATTAGAAGCCCTTATCCTATTCTCCTTAGGGTCCCTACTGTAGCTATATGTATACAGCATTAGGCTCATGGAAGAAGAGAACAATCCCATACAATAGGGAAACACGTCCAACCCTCTTTCTCTCTCTTTCAAGGAGTAGTTCTATTTCTTGTGCTCCACTGATGCAAGATCTAGATAGCTGTTTGAGAATTCAGTAGAAGATCTTAAGGTATATACGGGATTCCAATCAGATCTATCATACATTCAAACCGGAGACCAAAACCAGCAAGTGACCATACCACGACGACCAGGACGACGAGACGAAGAGATCGCCGATGAGATCGCCGCCAGCCGTCGCCGGAAGGGAGCAGCTGCCGAGACTTACACGCGCGCGTGAGAGCGCGTGAGACCTCCGTTTTCCGATCGGTCAACACCGTTGACTTCGCCGTGACGTCAGCTTTCTGGATTGGTCAAGTTTGTTCAATTTCGAGAAGATTTGATTTGCGGTCATCTGTCCGGGCCAGCCAGATCTACATTAATTTTAAACAGTAAGTTTTCTACATCAAACATTTAGATCCGTTGCGCATAGGTTTATGTTGAATGTTTGTCCGTGATTTGTGCATATCGAGATCCTCATATGTCCCAACACCCCACCCAGATGCAGGTTAAACAGGTTGCAGCACAGCAAGGCGAAGCGAGTGGTAGTCGGTGTAGATGATTAGACCGTTACTTGTGTTGCTTCTGCTTTAGTTGAGATTTATTTATGACTTGGGATATTTATGATCGGTCTAGATGACAAGACTATTGATTGTGTTGCTTCCGCTTATTTGAGTTTTATTTATGACCTTGGGAATTTTGAAACTCTAGATAATTTGATGTTTTGAAACACTGTTGGGGAGATGCCCCTTTTTGACATTGTGATGTCTTTATTTCAGAATTTGGAAACCCGGTTTTGGGTGTTGATGACTTGGGATGAAAACCATGATGGGTGGTGATTTATGTTATGGTGTCATTGTTATGACTTTAGGCTCCACATCCCCGTCTACACCCAGAAAAGGAGCAATTGAACGACCAAAAACTCTTGTCTTCTAAATGTATCTCTACCCCGAGCGTCGTTGTCTCGCACGAAAGAGCAGTTTCGCTTTCTATTGAGTTGTTCGATTCAATCGACATCAATATAGGGCTCATTTATTTTATGGCAAGAGAGATAGGAAGAAATGAGTAACGACATAAATGTTTGAAATGAGTTTTGAAAGATTAAATTGTTTTTTAAAAATCCACGGATTTTCGTAAAATTACAGTGGGGCATTACAATCCACTTCTCACATGGTCAGACAGTCCCGTTTCTCTACCTCTGTCGCCGACCCATCGACCTCCGACGTTTCGACCTCCACCATCTCCTGAGAACGAACCACTCCCTCTCCGATGCGAGAGGTGTTGATACGGCGCAATTTCAACCTCTGAATTTTGTTGTGTGATTGGGCATGCTCTTTGAGAATTGGATTAAGTATAGAGATTTATTTACAATTTTAATAATTTTTGTTATATTTCAATTTAACACATGGGTCAAATCCATAATTATTGGAAGTTAATAAAAATTATTATATATATATATATTGTTATGCATGTATATAAAACAATCAATAAAAAATTAAATATAAATAAATATAAATATTTAAAAAATAAAAAATAACGTGTAATAATAAATAAATTATATAAAATAAAATAAATAACTAGATATTTTAATTATTTAGGTTAATTGGTACGATTATATATATATTAAAACTATTTTCGAATACACATAATTTATCTAGTAAGGTATAAATTAGTGCATCTTATATAACAAAAATATTGCACTTTATAAAGCAACACATTTAACTCTGTAAAACAACACATTGCACTTTATCGCCATATTCCACAATTAATGTCAACATCTCGCACAAAAAATATTACACAATATAAAATTAAAAAGCACATCTACGTAGTACTTTAATATCCATCACAAAATTGTTCACAAAAATAAACATAAGCATGCTAACATATCAAATTACACTAGTTCATTTATACATCATCACGTTGCACTTTATAAAACAACAAGTTACATTGTATAAAATAACATGATGCACTTTATCACGATTATCAGACTGCTACACTATATAACGATACCGACCGAATTCAGTTTCTTCCTCCACAAATATTAAAAAAAAAATAAATAAAATCATTAACATATTAAATATAATCTAAATATAAATAACTATTTTTTATTATTTAGGATAATTCGGTTAACTGAACCGAATAACCCATTTATTTTCAATTTGATTTTTGGCAAAAGTTCGTTTAGTTCAATAAGCACAATACAGACCGTTACCGTGCACCATATTGTTAGCCGACCTTGTTGTTGTATGATCGTAACAACGATTTTGTATGAGATTAGCAAGGTGTTTTAATTAATATGGACATGAAGCATGCATCAAAACAAGAACAATGGCCCCGGTCCGAGGTGAACCGAGGTGAAAAGTGCGGGGCTTTTTTTTGTATATATGTCAAATGTTCAGAGTTCGATCCTTGTATAAGAATAAGAATCTTCTATTTATAGTATCTCTTTGGGCCCGTATTTCGAGATATACGATGGCTTTTGCATAAAGTAGCTTTTGGATGGGCGATTCTGTCGGTAGGGCCCGCTTGAATGATGACATAACTTGTGGTGTAAGAGTATGTCGTGTGTGCATCTCGTCACCTGCTTTGGGTGTGGCGACCTCGGTTCGCGGTAACTTCGGTCTTCAGTGGGCAGGTCGGTTTTCTTTGAGTCGAGCCGGAGTTCGGTCGCAATCTGAACTGAGATGATTATAGCGAGGCTAGCACTAATTATGACCCGTTTAACGCGTGATTTAGGGTGGATAACATGGATCAACGGGTCAGATGATAACAGAGAGGCCCCCGACGTTAGTGAGCATACACTAGTGGTGGTCGCTAAAACCATAAAAAAAAATTGGAAATTCCAAGCTGGTGATGTGTTGTGAATCAGATGTGGTTACACCGAGGTGCTCATATGATCTGAAGTGACCGAAGTGGTCAGTTGATTATGAAGTCAGAACACTTGGTGAAAATTTTTGGGTAGGAAGGGCGGATAAGTTTTAACTGCAGAGGCGGCATAACGGATAGTAATTAATGCGGTGTGTGCTGAAAGGTTGCGCCGAAATAGAAAGGGGTAACGACCATATTAATAGGTTGACACGTGTACAATAGGTTCTGCCAGTTGAATGATCGTGTCGATTAGAGTGGTTCGTCGTGTCGGTTACACGCGCCCCTCAATTGGAACCCTAACGGTCAAAAATCATAAAGTATAAATAGGGCTCTTAGAGAAATAAGGTCGGATTTTCTGCCCTTGCTTTGCTCTCACTTTGTTTTCGAAATTTTCTGATCTTCTTTCTTGCTATCAATTAAATGAGCGTTTGCAATTTGTTCCTTTTGTGTAAGCATCTTCGAATTCTTTGGTAAGCCACGCTTTCAATTTCTACTATTTTTGTTTTTTGATTTTAACTTGGTTGAAAGGCGTCAAAGGGTAAGGCTGTTGCGAGCTCGTCTAGTATCGATTCAGTTCCGCTCGATGTGTATCACGACTCAGATTTGGTCAAATTGGCCTTCGAATATTATCGGTGGGATCCGATGTTGGTGAGGCATCTTGATATTAAGCCAAATGATGAAGATGATGACAACCAAGTTGAAGAAGATGCCCTGGTATTGGAAGATCATTGGAGACAGCCGGTGAGAAAGTGGCCAGAGTCGATTGTTGACTTTTTGGGTTAGCCTAGTATTTTGACGGATGTCGATGTGGTCATGTTGCGGGAGCAAACTCAAATTTCAGCGTCGGTGAAGATTTTTGCACCCTACCCAGGGGAGACGATATCATGTCCACCTCCAAGATGTGTGGGCGTATTCGCCGAGAGTTTGAGATTGGGATTGCGATTTCCGTTACCAAATTTGATTACAGAGTACCTCCGCAGTTGGGGGTTGCATTGTGCCAGATAACACCGAATAGATGGAAGAAGATCATTGGATTGATGGTCTTGTTGAATGAAAAAGGTTTGGGTCTTCCATCGTGTGAGGAAATTAGAAGTACTTATGCTTTTAAGTGAAGTCCAAGTCGGAGAGTAGCGGAGACTTCATGCTGCTTCTTTGCCGGTGCGAAGCCTCAACACGGTCTTAAGATCGGAGAATTGATCACCGACATTCCGGAAACCCTCCATGGCTTCCAGGAGGAATGGTTTTGGGTAGGAGGGGAGGGCAATCAGAGGGCTTTTTTCATGAACCTCGGATTGACGGGATGACGATCCCAATGAATATTCACTCCGAAAATAGTGAGTTTATTTTGCTATATTTTGAATATTTTCTGATATAGGGTTATTTTGTGCACTAACAGGTTGGAACTTTTTGTATGTGTAGAGAAGGGGCCGAAATCGAAGGAACCAAAGCTTAGTCCGGAATTCGGTGGTAGACTGCTTGAGCTTTTTGATCTGGACGAGGAACTCCGTAATTATAAAAGATTAGTAGTTGACTCGAAACTTGAGGCTGTTAGTCTATCTCTCGAAGTCTCGACTTCTGATTCTGCCCCGGGTGAGCAGAGTTGACTTTTTATTTATGATTTAGACCTCGGAATATTTGCAAAAGTTTTGGCTACAACAACAACAACAACATACCCAATATATTCCCAACTGGTTGGGGTCTGGGGGGTAAGTTGTACGCAGACCTTACCCTTGTAATTATACAAGGAGGTTGTTTCCGTAGCGACCCAAGGTGCATTGCGTCATTCGATATATTTTTTTCTAGAAACTTCACTAATAAAAGAAGCACTAGAATTTAATTGAGCCATTTTGACTAGTCCATTATTAGTACTATGCCAGGAGAATTGTCAACAATGACTCTTCTAGCTCCATTTGCAATGGACAATCAAAAGTTACCGAACCGTTAAGGACGCCAAGAGTTCAGACGTCGCTTCTCGAATAAGGACCTTCAGTCAAAGTTTGGTAAGAGTCAAGAATTAAGGTTAACCAACGTCATGAAGAGAGATTTGGTTAGGGCCTTGGTTAAAATAACTACGGGGCGAAAGCCTGCCGAGGTCAGAGCTGGTGCGACGTCGGCGATCGATTTGAAAAGTCCAAAGTCCCATCAATAAGAAGCATCTTCGGACATTCTACCGGTCATCAACACGGCGGTGATTAACCATGCCGAGCCAGAAGAGAATCCAATGAGAAATGAGGTGGTCTTGGCAGAACAGACGTGTGTCGAGGTGCCAATTGAAGAGCCTGAGAAACAACAATCACCCCGAAGTCTCCCGAAGCTGCTCAACCGAAGAGGAAGAAGAGGAAGTTGGTCAAAATTTCTACTGGGGACACTTCCACAGGCTAGGAGGGAAGGACGAAAAAGAAACATGATTCTGGCCGACGTGATAAGGGGAAGAAAACCGCAGAGCCTCTGTTGGAGAAGTCCTTTTTGTCTCTTGATGATGAAAGAGTGGAGAATCTGGACGTGCTGGAAGGAGCAGTTGAGGATTGGTATACCACTTTCCAATCAGTAAAAATTCTCCATATGGCTTCAAGGATCGGGATGCCGGAGAATGTAATCAATGCTGCCCGAGTTCCCTTGATGGCGTGAGATTCGAGGTCTGAGATCGGTGTCTCATCCTTAACTCACGAATAATCATACTTAGTCGAACATTATCAACTAAGTTGTTCGTGAAATTATGTGGAAATTGGAACGCTAGGTTTTGAAAGCTAGACTCGGAACTTTATTTTAAAAACCTATAAAAATTGACTCGATATGAAAAACGAGGTCAAACAAAGTCAAATGGGTCAACGGAAGTCAAAAGGTTCAGAAAAATCAAAAAACAATTCAAAGGAGGTCAATGGACTGGGATCGGGCTCTGTCCGGCTCGGTCGAGGTGAAATCTGGCGATCTGGAATGGGTCTGGGTACGCTGGCGCGCTGGGGGCATAGTCTAGGCATAGTTGGCACAGGCCTAGGTCCGGACGGCACTGGAACGGGCGTTAGTGCGCGGGGTCGTCAGGGTGCAGGGCGCTGTGGCGCTGGACAGGCCGTTGGGGCACTTGGCGGGTCACTGGGAACGCGCTGGGCACGGGCACGGGTCATCGGGCATGATTGGGGTCGCTGGGTACTGTCCTGGGCTCTCCGGGTGTCTGAGGGCCGGCTAATGGCCACCGGAGTCCTAGGCGACGTGGGTCGCTGGCTGTGGAGACGCGGGCGTGCACGAGCGTTGTCCCGGGGTGCACGGGTCGCTGCTGGCAGGCACGCGTGTGTAGGCAGCGGTCCATCAGATATGTATAATACTTTTCACCAATGGGGTTTCGGGAGTTTGGGTCGGGCAATTTAAATGAAATTTGAACACAACATAATAGACTCAAGGAAGTACAAAAATCTCAGAGATGAGCCCATAAATCTCATCCCAACCCAGAACTCTAATCTTTGCAAAATAAGACTACAAGCTAGGGTTTTCAAGGTCTCCAGGCAACCGATCGAATTTTTAAACGAAATTGGACACAGGGACAATCAAGGCACGACATTACAATTTACTCCAGAAATTCAGATCAAAATAACTAAATCTCGATTTTATATAGATTTTACAAGAAACATGCCAGCATTTGAAATCCTCAGTTCACGAAGTTAAACTCAGAATTTTTAAATGAAATTTTTACACAATACATCATATCAACAGAGGGTTCATCCCTCAAAATTTCAGATGAAAAGCCCGAGTTATTGTACAAACCTCAGGAACTAGATTGGATTCAAAAATCCAAAACTTTATATATATATATATATATATACACACAAGCAAATCGTCCAAAACCTTTTTCATAGGGTTAAGGACATTCCTAAGTTCCATTATCCACAGGCTTTGACGGATTTAACAAGGATTCATCAAGATATTATCAAAAGCTCATCAAACATGCCTTATAACATCATATTTTCACATATATCAATCAAAGGCAAATCTGATCTAACTAGAGCTAAATTAATACAAAACACAATATAATGAGAGGCTATAACCATCAAGTACCGTTCTCGGGGTCCTTGTACTAAAAGGCACAAGGGAAGGGCTGAGGGACAAAGTTGCGCTTGCGGGGAGCGGCTCGACAGCTAGGGCTCGGCTCGTCGGGGCTGGGATCGACGCGCCTGGAGGGGTTCACTTCCTCTATGGCCGGAAAGACTACGAACAGGGACGGAGGGGTCGGGTGATGAAGATCTTGTATCCGCTCAACTCGGTTTGCTTCAAAAGTTGTTTTGCCACGGCTTCTTTCTCGGAGATAGGTGTGGACCACTCGGATTACTTCTTATCTTCTCACGATATGTGAGACAACTCGGACGTGAATCCCTGCCAAACTCGAGCTTATGACGAACTATGCGGTGGAACACCCTTTTCGACACAAGGATTTTGTGATAAAACTCTAAGAATTCTAAACACAAGAAGTTGGTGCCCAATGGTCGATTTTTCTTATCAATTCTTGAATGATAAATATGTATGACAATGAGTAGTATTTATAAAGGATAAATAGATCTAATCCTATACTAACTAGAATTCTAACTCATGGCTATAAAATAAACTCCTAAGGCAACTAGATATCTAAAATCCTAATCTTACCAAATAACTAATTAGGCACATGCCTTTATTCAAATCTTCTAATCTAAACCCAAGTCCTACTATGCTAAGAAAATCGACCATCGGCCTTCAATATTGATCGTGTCCTTCATTGCGTCACACGCCACCTAGAAACCCTAGCCTTATCGCGCTAGTCCTCGTCGTCTGCGGTATTGCCCGTGTCCGTCGCCCCCAGCACCCCTCGCGTGTTTGCTTGATGCCTCGCACGTATGCTCGCCCATCGCCCCCAACGCGTGCTCGCCCTTCGCTCTTTGTGTTGTCTCGCCTATTCGTGCATCATTCAGGTGGCGAGTTCCCTGCACGCTAGCCTCTCCTCGCCCGCGGATTCGCCGACCGCGCCTCATGCCCCAACTGGTCTTTGCACGATCGATCCCTTTGCTGGTCCTCTTTCGCGATCCGCCTAACCCACCTGTCGTGGACTCGTCATCGGTCCATGGCACTTTCTTGCACGTATCTTCCCTCCCGACCATGTCTCGCGCATCCTGCTCCCGTTCGCCTTGTCACGTAGCCCACGCGTATCGCACGTCGAAATGTCGACACATTGCGCAGATTCGACGTGCGCAGCCTTTGCGAGCTTCTCACGCACAAGTCCGACAGTCGTCCTGACCCTTTGAGAGTCATTTCTCTTGGCTCGAGTGTGACCCACCCTCGGGCTCGGCGGTGTCGATGACCAAATCTTTATCAATCTCGCCCTAATCGAGAATTTTCTTGTCCTCAAGGATAATGAATTCGAGGCTCTTTCGTTCAACCCACTCGGATCCTTCGTCATTTGTTTGCAACTTGATCCGTTTCATCGCCCTCTCAAACTCTATGGATCTCCTCTTGTAGTCGGTGGTCACAGGCCCTAGTGTTTCTAGCCATTAAACTCCCAATACCACATCTGGCCCGGATAATTGTAGCGCATAAAGGATCAATCTTCAACTCCTGATTTTGCACTTGTATAGGTACTTTTTTAAAATAAAATAGAGCTCTTAAGCTCCTTGTCATTTGCGACCCTTAGCCCAAATGGTCCGACCCCAGTCATGGGCACTTCCAATTTTGTGGTGAATTCCTCGTTAATGAAGGTAAGGTCGATCCACTATCGACCAATATATCTACTTTTTGCCCCATTATCTCCGCATCAAAACGTATCATTCTCGGGCCTCGCTTACCTTTCATCATGCGTAGTGAGTCCCCGCCTCGACCCTCGTGTGATACTCGTTTCGCTCGTCCCCATCGTCGTGGTCGAACTCGAGCAAGTACACTTGTTTACCCATGCAACGGTGTCCGGGCATGAACCGTTAATTGCACGTGAAGCATATCCCTTTCTCGCACCGTCTCTGAATTTTCTCAAAAGTCAATCGCAGTATGTGGCTAGTCGTCCTTGCGTTGTCCGCGGTTGGCTTCATCTCGGTCGGTGGTGCTTCTTCCGTCGAGCTCGTGCATCGTGGCTCTGTGCGCCTGTCGCCGCGGCTGGCCTTGAGCACCGCGACCAGGTGGTCCTCGTGTTTGCGTGCAGACTCCATTGCAGCCCGTATTGTTCACGACTTGTCGAGTCGGACTTCGACAGTAAGCTCGGCCTTAAGTCCTCCAATGAATGCGCCCGCCAATGCTCTTTTGAGCCAATCATGCACGTGACTTGCGATGCGCATGAACTCCCATTGATATTCTCGCTGCCCGTTTTCTTGATGTGCGATAGAGCCTCATCATAATTATGGTAATCCGAGACCCCGAACCTCGTGATGAGCTTTTTTTCGAAGTCTTCCCACCGTATTTGCTCGTTTTTATTTTGGTAGATGCTCGAGAGCCATTGCCAGCAAACGTTTGCTTCACCATTAAGGTAGTACGCGGCGTACCTAACCCAATCGAGTTGGTGGATCTCGTTGAGGTTGAAATACTGCATAGCTCGGTTCACCCATGTGTCTGGGTCTGTGCCATTGAAAGTGAATAGTACAAGCCTCGGCTTCTCGACCCTCGGTCTCTCCTTGTTGGTCGAGACATACGAGCGGCAATCAAAATTCTCCTCCCTCTCTTCAAACTCAGCCCTCTCACGCTCATACTCCCTCGACCGTGCCCGTGCTCGACCCCTTCCTCGAGGTAGTGCTGGTGGTCGAACAAAATGCAACACTTCGTCGATTCGGGGGTTCAAGGTGTCCATCATGGTTTATTGCTCGTGGTGAATTGATCATTCAAGTTTAGCTATGTTGTGCGCCATGTTTGAATTAGTAGCTTCCAATTCCTCGCTTAGGCTAGTCATCTTAGCCTCTAAGTTCCCGAGCTTCTCTTTTGTTCCTTTGGCCATTTTTTCTTTCCTGATTTTTGAACTCTTTTTTTTTTTAACTCACGACTAGAACAACTCTCACAAAACTAAAGAAAATCACTCGAAGAATGCTAAATATTTTTATTTTTTTAATCTGAAACTCACGAAAGAAAATTCAAAAGAGAAAAGAACGGAAAAAGTTTAAACAAGATACACGATCGACTCTCTCAATGAAAGCACCAATGACGAAGATCGTGTACCCTCTCAACTCGGTTTGCTTCGAAAGTTGCTTTGCCACGGCTTTCTTCTCGGCGATAGGTGTGGACGACTCAGATTGCTCCTTATATTCTCACGATAGGTGAGGCAGCTCGGACGTGAATCCTTGCAAAACTCGAGCTTATGACGAACTATGCGGTGGAATGCCTTTTCGACACAAGGATTTTATGATAAAACTCTAAGAATTCTAAACACAAGAAGTTGTAGACCAATGGTCGAGTTTTCTTATTAATTCTTGAATGATAAATATGAATGACAATGAGTAGTATTTATAGAGGATAAATAGATCTAATCCTATACTAACTAGAATCCTAAATCATGGAAATAAAATAAACTCCAAAGGCAACTAGATATCTAAAATCCTATTCTAACAAAATAACTAATCAGGTACATGTCTTTATTCAAATCTCCTAATCTAAACCCAAGTCCTACTATGCTAATGAAATTGGCCCTCGGCCTTCTAGATGGATCGTGTCCTTGATTGCACTACACCGCCACTCGGAAACCCTAGCCATGTCGCTTTAGTCCTCGTGGTCCACGGTATTGCCCGCGTCCGTGTGCCACGCGTCGCCACCAGCACCCATCGCGTTTTTCTTGATGCCTCGCGCGTGTGCTCGTCTATCGCCTCCCACGCGTGCTCGCCCTCCGCGCTTTGCGCTGTCTCGCTTGTTTGTGCGTCATTCAGTCGGCGAGTGCCTTTAACAATAGCCTCTCCTCGCCCGCGGATTCGCCAACCGCGCCTCATGCCCTAACTGGTCCTTGCACGATCGATCCCTTTGCTGGTCCTTCTTCGCGATCTGCCTAACCCACCTGCCGTGGACTCGTCATCGGTCCATGGCATGTTCTCGCGCCTGCCTTCCCTCGCGCGACCATGTCTCGCGTGTCCTGCTCTCGTTCGCCTCGTCATGTAGCCCTTGCATATCGCACGTCGACGCGTTGCACGGATTCGACGTGCCCGGCCTTCGTGAGCCTCTCTCGCACAATCCCGACAATTCATCCTAACCCTTTGCGAGTCGTTGCTCTTGGCTCGAGTGTGACCCGCCCTCAGGTTCGGCGGGGTCGATGACCACATCTTCATCATCGGGGTTGGTTGTCGTTTTGCGTTGGAACGTCGAGGGGTGCTTCACGGGTCGTTGGGCGGACGCGGGTGGCGTGCGGTGGCCAAGGGGCGAGGTGGCGGCGCGAGGGAGTTTCGAGAAGAAGTAGGGTGGCGGCTGAGTTTGGAGGAGAGGGATAGAGTTTGATACTTTGAGGAGAAGCTAGGTGGGTTTAAATAGGGTTA
>CACSLK010027840.1:6922035-6936392 GCA_902706635.1 Striga hermonthica | reverse complement strand
GATTCTGCTGCGTTAGGATTTATTTCGATAAAGTTCAATACTGTGCATGTTGTTTGAAGTTCCTAACAGAACCCAACAACTGGTATCAGAGCCCAGGCTTAATGCAAACTAGTGCACAGTTTGAATTTTGGACTTTGCCTGTCTGTATGAATTATGTGCGTACGGACGCAGCGGCATAGTAGATTAGAAATTGCAATAAGTTTTTGCAGGTGTTTCGAATCCAACTATTGTGGCCCATATGTATGGATTTTAATTCATGTTGAATGTATGCTGTTTTTAAATCCTTGGACATGTCAATGAATTTTATGGTTGGTGAATGCTTGTACTAAATTATCCGCGCGGTGGGACACCGCATAGTTTATTGCTTTCATAGAAACTCATGTACGTCTCCTGCGTGGGTCATAGGATGAATTATGTAATTGTTGTTTATATTATTCGTTATTGATCCGGCGGGCGTGGACCAACCTTGACGGGGCGAGGCGATTAACACATACACGGATGCCATGGTGATGATCCAATGGCGACTTTCCCGGAGACAACCAATTCAGTGGGAGTCACTGCGAAAAGGGAGTTCCAATACCTGAAAAGGATGACACACTCAACAAGAACAAGACTGTGTTTTCTCCGTAACATTGGAGATTGATTAATGGCCATGATAGTTGGATTATAGTTCATAGTTTATTATTGCTCATTAATCATGCATTTTTTACGTGATTGCTTATGTGCAAATACAAACATGTTAAGAAAATCCCATAAAATAAAAATTATATTAAGTGTGTAATGGGTTGAAATAAATTACATCCAAGGCCTTCATTATAGGTTTGTAAGTAAAGTGATTTAATTCGAGCCTAAAGGACGTTTATATTACAGTTCACAAGGACGAATCTCCTTCGGATGGTTATAGTGAGCTATTTCAAAAGCATACGGGTCACCCAAAGGTGGACGTATAATTTTGGTAGTAAACTTAGTACCAATTAATGGGTTACGCTTAAAGTGCAAATAATTACGATAGTCCCAAAGGACAAGGTCGTTTTTATTCTTTTATAAAGTTAATTGCGCTGGCCAAAAGATGAAACCGACTATTAGTTAAGTATTGCTCGGCAGTATGTTAAGCTAATGGGATTTATCCTTCCTCTTGCGAATGTTTGAACCGTAGACGTCCACACTCAGTGGCCTGGGAGGATTCAGTGTTTTGAGGTGTTGGTGAATTTATTTGAATATTGTTTAATAGGATCAATATTTGATGTATAAATTCAAAACTACTTGACTGAGTAAAGACTATGTTTGCATGATCCCAGGAATTCAAAATTTTTTTCAATCCGTTGTCCGTAATTCTCAAAGAAAACAAACTTGTTGGTCCCAATTATATCGACTGAAAAAGGAACTTGGATATAGTGTTAACTGCTAAAGGGTACAAATTTGCTACTGTTGAGGCTTGTCCGGCTGTGCCTGCTGACAATGCACCAGACCAAGAGAAAGAGGAGTATGCTCGGTGGAAAAAGGCTGACGAGATGGCGAAGTGTTACATCTTGGCATCTTTGTCAAATGTACTTCAACATCAACATCAGTCTATAAACACTGCAGCGGATATGCTACTCAATCTCAAGGAGTTATTTGGTCATCCGTTGCGGGCTGCCCGACAAGAGGCCATGAGGGTTCTAATGAACATGACCATGCGCGAGGGCACTCCCGTAAGGGAACATGTTCTTGCTATGATGACCCAGCTGAATGAGCTAGAGGTTCTTGGGGCTTTTATTGATGGGGAAACCCAGGTTGATATAGTGCTCCAGTCTTTGCCGAAGAGCTTTGAACAATTTCGGTTGAATTACAACATGAATAAGATGTTGATGACTCTTTCGGAACTTGTTGCTGAACTTCAGTAGGCAGAGGGCCTATTTCGTCAGAAGACCCAAGCTATGGTGGCCCAGCGAAGAGAAGCTTCCACTTCTAAGGCTCCTAAGGGCAAGAAGAGGAAGAAGTCCGCAGGAAAGGGCAAGGCGGTCATGAGTGACGCGCAACCTCGACAAAAGGCGAAGAAGCCGAAAGGCAAGTGCTACAACTGTCAGCAGAAAGGACACTGGAAGACAAACTGCCCTCTTCCGAAGAAACCCAAAAAAAGTACTCCTTTTGCTTTAGTCGTTGAAACATGTTTAGCGGTGTTATCTACCAGTACCTAGTGTGTAGATACATGGGCCACTGATCATGTCTGCTATTCATTGCAGGGGTTCCAGGAAACCAAGCGACTTAGGGAAGGAGAAGTTACCATCTACTTGGGCGATGCTAGTAGAGCGTCAGCAGTTGCAGTGGGAGACGTCTATTTAGATTTTGGCTTAGATATGTTTCTAGTTTTAAAAGATTGTCTTTATGTTCCCGGTTTTAGAAAGAATTTGATTTCAGTTTCTAAGTTGTTTATGAACGGTTTTTCCGATACGTTTTATAATAAAGTTGTTATTCGTTTTGGCAAAAAGTTCATATGTTCTGGTTCATTAGTTGACAATCTATATATTATAGAATCTAAGTCATCTCCACTGCAACAGAAACAATTACATAATTCATCATCTAATCTGAATAAGAGAAAGGAACCTTCTAAAATGAACGAAACATATCTTTGGCATCTAAGACTTGGTCATATTAACCTTAGGAGGATTCAAAGGTTGGTAGCAGACGGGCCCTTGGGGTCGTTAGAAGTCGAGGCTTTTCCAACTTGTGAGTCTTGCCTGGAAGGTAAAATGACTAAGAGGGTTTTTAGTTCAAAGGGGCATAAAGTCGAAGATGTGTTAGGGCTAGTTCATTCCGATCTCTGTGGTCCTATGAGTATTCAAGCGAGAGGTGGTTTCGAGTACTTTGTTACGTTTATCGATGATTACTCGAGATATGGGTACACTTTCCTTCTGCACCGCGAGTCTGAATGCTTTGAGAAGTTCTTGGAGTATAAAGCATTTGTGGAGAAGCAATTAGGAAAAATTATCAAGTCATTATGATCAGATCGTGGTGGAGAATATCTCTCGAATGAACTTAGGAGCTACTTGACGGATAATGGGATTACGTCCCAGCTGACTGCGCCTGACACGCCTCAGTAGAATGACGTAGCAGAACGGAGGAACAGAACTCTTATGGAAATGGTTAGGGCAATGATGAGTTATAGTACATTACCGGATTCGTTTTGGGGATATGCCCTAGAAACAGCAGTATACATTCTGAATAGCGTACCTTCTAAGTCAGTACCATCTACACCATTGGAGTTGTGGTCTGGGCATAAGCCTAGTCTAAGACATCTCAGGATTTGGGGTAGTCAGTACCATCTAAGGCTAATTGTGGGATATTCTAAGGAAACAAAAGGTGGTCTATTTTATAGTCCCGAGGACCAGAAAGTAATAGTTAGCATCAATGCTAGGTTCTTGGAAGAAGACTATGTCTTAGATCATAAGCCCAGTAGTAGACATGTTCTTGAGGAGTTAAAGGGAGTGAGTACTTTAATACCGAGTGTGCTAGATGTTACAACACAAAGTACTGCAACACGTAGCGCTGATGATGCACCTGAGCAGGTAGTACCTCTTCGTAGTGGAAGGGTTGTCCGGCAGCCCGAACGGTTCATGGGTCTGGGAGAGTCTTCTGAGGCCGTCCTGGACGTTCTTTAATCCGACCCATGGACATACAATGAGGCACTCCAAGATCGGTGCGCAGAGTCTTGGCAAAAGGTGATGAAATCTGAAATAGAGTCAATGGACACTAATCAGTTCTAGGATCTTGTAGAGCCACCCAGTGGCGTTCGCGCCATTGGATACAAGTGGGTCTATAAGAGAAAGAGAGGAGCAAATGGGAAGGTTGAGACCTTCAAAGCTAGGCTTGTTGTGAAAGGATACACTCAGAAAGAAGGGATCGATTATGAGGAAACCTTTTCGCCGGTAGCCATGCTTAAATCCATCAAGATTCTCTTGGCTGTGGCCGCTCATATGGATTATGAGATTTGGCAAATGGATGTTAAGACCACTTTTCTTAACGGGAATTTGGACGAGGACATCTATATGCAGCAACCAGAAGGATTCATTGCACAGGGCCTAGATCATCTGGTCTGCAAGCTGAAGAGATCCATTTATGGGCTGAAGCAGGCTTTGAGGTCTTGGAACATCCGTCTTGACGAGGTTGTCCAATCGTATGGATTTACCCAATGTCCGGATGAGCACTGTGTGTACAAGAAAAGTGATGGAAACGTGGTGGTGTTTCTAGTACTGTACGTGGATGATATTCTTCTCATTAGAAACAGTGTGAAGATGTTATCAGACGTAAAGATATGGTTATCCAAGCAGTTTGATATGAAGGATTTGGGTGAAGTAGGACATGTTCTCGGAATCAAGGTCATTCGCGACCGGGAGAAGAGAAAGTTGTGCCTATCCCAATCCACATACATAGACACTATCCTAAAGCGTTTCAACATGCAGGATTCCAAGAAATGGGATTTACCCTTTTGGCATGGAATACCTCTATCTAAGAGGATGTCCCCGAAGACACCTCCTGAGATAGAGGACATGAAGGCAGTTCCATATGCATCGACAGTAGGAAGCCTCATGTATACTATGTTGTGCACGCGACCTGATATTTGTTATGTCGTGGGCATGGTAGTAAGATATCAAAGTAATCAAGGACCGGAACATTGGTCTGCGGTAAAGCATATACTCAAGTACCTACGTAGGACTAAAGAGTACATGTTGATTTACCAGGCAGATGAATTGCTTCCGTTGGGTTACACCAATTCTGACTTCCAAGAATATCGGGACGAAAGCAAGTCAACCTCAGGGTTTGTGTTTACTTTAGGAGGAGGAGCCATAGTATGGAGGAGTGTCAAGCAGAAATGCGTGGCGGACTCAACCATGGAGGCTGAGTATGTAGCAGCCTCAGAGGCAGCGAAAGAAGCTGTCTGGCTCAGGAATTTTCTCCTCGACCTTGATGTGTACCGAGTTTGCCCGCTGCGATTACAGTGTTCTGTGATAACAGCGGAGCAGTAGCAAATTCGAAGGAACCACGAACTCATAAAGCGAGTAAACACATAGAGCACAAGTACACCTGATACGAGAAATTGTTGGACGAGGAGAAGTCTTTGTTGCCAAGATACATTCAGAGGAAAACCTAGCAGATCCTTTTACGAAGAGCCTACCGGCGAAAGTCTTTACGAGACACTTAGAAGGAATAGAAGTCAGATGTTAGGGCAACATAGTAGAGTAGTCTTTGAGAATTAGATTGAAAGAAATTGTGGTTATTTTGTTTAGCCATGAGCTTATAAAGCATAAGTGGGAGATTGTTAGAGGTATGCTGTAAAAGCGATGTTTTGCAGTTTCTATCAATTCCATTTTGATCTGGCCATCATGTTTAGGTCAAAGTACATATGTTTGCAGTTTATTTATTTATGCAATACATACTCCATGTCTTATATTGAGGTAGTGTGGCTCGAAGAGTTTCGAACAGAAAGATCACCTATTGGTTCCTTATAAGACTAAACTGTTCGTTCATAGTCTAGACTGGCAGTGAGACCCCACTTGGAAAAAGACTGTAGTGTTTTCTCGATTCAGTTGGTCTTTGACTGAAGGATTACACTAGCACTTATGTTAAGTGTTGAACAGGGCCTCGGAAGGATAAGGATATGAGACTCACTGACCATTGTCGTAACCTAGACCTTCAGTGATTGATGCGTTCTCTTAAGCTGTAAGATAATATAAAATAAGCATATATTTTTATTTCTTATTTATTTGATTTACCAAGTGATTCCTATTTTAATATGATGACATACGAGGTATTTTGGTAAGTAAGAATAATTATATGATGTGCTATTATAAATTATTTACGGTCACTATGTTCCAGTGCGCTGGATTGATGACGTCCCCGAAATGAGCTCAGGAGGGAACATTATGTTAAACCCTGCAGGTAGACGATTGTCTGACATAATGGTTAAAATCTGAGTGGTACTAATTTCGGAAATGAATAAGAAGTTGATTAATTATTTTGTCAGTAATTTAATTAATCAACGGACGTTATATCTTAAACATAGAGAGGTGAATCGATCAATCGGATTAATATTATTTAATCATGGAGGCTCGATTTTATTGGTAAAATAGTGGCTGAATGGGGAGAGCAATAATATTACTCTAGTGGGATGTTTTATTATTTAATTCCATTAAATAGGAATTAATTTTATTCCATATTAATTAATTAATTAGGAGAATGAAATTCCTACTAGAATCTTCTCTTGGGATTAGGAGACTTGGGATTCTTCTAGAAGGTGATGATTAGTAGGAAATATATTGCCTACATTATATTATTAATGGAGTAAAATTAGGCTTCGTAAATTAGGAATTAATTTTATTCTATGGTTATTAATTTAATTAGGAAAGATATTCTTACAAGGATCTTCTCTATTGTTAGGAGACTTAGGAGTAGAAGGAGAGGATTAGTAGGAGATTTCTTTCCTACATTAAATTAGTATTGGAGTAGAATTTGGATTCCTAGGCCTAATGGAATAAGCCCATATCTAGCACCTCCTTAAGGTCTCTAATGGAGCCTATAAATACACCATGTCCCAACCTCTCCTACAATGTTGTCTTGGCTGAATTTCTCTTCTACATACACGAGAGAATTACATCGTTCGAGAGTTAGGGAGATTCGATTAAACGCTCCATCAAGTTTAATCGAAATAGGTGTTTAGGTAATCCGTTAGAAGGCTTTTAGGTACAATTTATTCGAGGCTTTATACATATATATTTCCGGTCATCTTCCTCAGCCGATAGCGGCCGTCCTCCGCTGTCCACCGCTGCCAGAAATCGCCTCCGCCGCAGGAAGCCGTCCGCGACCAGCCAATGGCAACCGCGAGTCGCCACCCGTAGTCGCGCCCAGCCAGTCGCCGTCCCAGCTCCCAGCAGCGATGCCCAGGACGCCATTGCGCATGACCCCAGCGACGCCCGACTGTTCGTTGTTCGTTCCCAGTGATCGACCGTCACGCACGTACCATCCGAGCGTGCCCCTGCTGCCTTGCTCTGCACGCTGCGTGTTCCCAGACACCCAACGCCTAGTCCGCAAAGGCCTAGGAGTCCCAGCGCACGTCCGCGACACGCACGCCAGCGCCCGTCCACAACCCAGCAGTCCCGCGCATATGATCAGCACCCGACGCGCCCCGTCAGTGATCCGCACGTCACGCCAGCAGTCCGCGCACGCTGCCCGCATGTTGTCTGCGCCCGACGCGCACGATCACCCGCTGCAACCCGACGCCGAGACCCGTGTGTCGTTCAACCGAACCTCATTTGACGTATTGATTAGAATCGACCAAAGGCCAAACCTATCCGACCATTAGGTTGTGGTGTTCAGACGAACTTCACCAACGGTACTCTACGTCATCTCAGAGTCGGCAAAAAGTTTAAAAGGTAAACGTCCATACCCTAACTA
This sequence comes from Striga hermonthica, assembly GCA_902706635.1. NCBI lineage: Eukaryota > Viridiplantae > Streptophyta > Magnoliopsida > Lamiales > Orobanchaceae > Striga > Striga hermonthica. The sequence continues at coordinate 6,928,964 of CACSLK010027840.1, read as the reverse complement.
TAGACTCCGCTGCGTTAGGATTTATTTCGATAATGTTCAATACTGTGCATGTTGTTTGACGTTCCTAACAGAACCCAACACTTTCCTACTCGAACAAGAACATCTTCCACCACCCCCTTGGGGTATCGAATGGAACGGTCAACAAGCTGGAGCCACATACGGGTTGGTCTCAAGTCACCGAGACCCAATCGCTGAAAGATAGAGAACGACATAAGGTTGATTCCCGCTCCGAGGTCAAGCATCCCCGAAGCTCTTTCCCATTCTCGAGAGCAATTTTTATCACGAAACCCCCGGGGTCTCGTTCTTTCTTCGGAAGATCATGCTGCATGGCACTCGCCGCCTCATAGACCACTACTTTCTCCCCATCACCGAACTTCCTCTTCTTGGTGACCAAATCCTTGAAGAACTTCACATATGACATCATATTCTTGATCACATCTAAGAGAGGCAAGTTCACGTTGACCTTCGAAAGCATGTTGTAGAGGTCCCGGAATTACTGCTCTTGTTTCTCATCCCAGAGTCGGCTTGGGAAAGGGATGCGTGGCTTGTAAGGGTTTAGAGACTTGTGAAGCAAAGGACTCTCTGTCGGTTTTCCCGAATCGGTATCAGTGCTATTCGCGCTCTTCTCGATCTCTTTGGGTTAGTCGGTTGGTTTGGGGTCATCGGGCTCGGGCATTTTTACCTTGTTGTCAACTTCTTTCCCGCTTCTCAACATCGTTATTGCCTTGGCTTGCTCAGGCTGGCTCGAAAGTTTTCCTTTGTCGGACTCGTCCTCCATATTCCCGACTCTTGTGGCAAGCTGGCCCACTTGAGTCTCGAGACGCTTAATCGATGAGTCCTGATTCGTGATAAACTGAAGGATCTTGTCTAGCTTGTCATCTATATTGGACGAGCTCGACCCGGACCCTTGGGCTTGCTGTTGCAGTTGCTGTTGGTGTTGGTAGTTCAGACGGGGAATGACGTTAGGACAGGGTTGCTGCTGCAAGAGGTTTGGACGGGGTTGCTGTTGGCTGTAGTTGGGGCGAGGTGGCTGGAAGGTGTTGCTGTTGTTGGGCCACAAGAAGTGAGGGTGATTTCTCCACCCGGGGTTTTACGTATTGGAGTAGGGGTCGTTGGGCTGCCGGTTCTGATAACCTTGGAAGGCATTGGCGTCTGCATACTGTTCTCCTACCTCCTGGTCAAACGCCGATGGGCACACCTCGGATCTATTCCCCTGAACTCCACATGCCCCGCATGTGTCTACCACCATGGTGTGCACTGAATGGCCTCCCCGTGCATTCATTAGTCGCATTTGATCTATGAGTTCGGCTATTTGATGGGCCATCATGTCTTGAGCAGACGATACCTCATTGACCACGACCCTCTTCTCTCAATTGCTCTTTTGAGACGACTAAGCACTCATTGTCTCAAAAATCTCATACATCACTTTGGCTGTCTTTGCACCGATGTCTCCCCCACAGCATTGTCACCATATATTGCAAATTTTGATTGAGGGAGTCGTAGAAACAATCATCAATAGTCCCAGTGAAAGATTATGATGGGGACACTGCCGCTGGAGATCTTTGAATCGCTCCCAGGCTTCGTGAAGAGGCTCACTTGGTGGTTGGGCAAATGAGACGATTTGTGACCGGAGCTCCTGAGTCTTCTGATGGGAGTAATACCTCCTAATGAACTTCATTTATACTTCGGTCCAGGTAGTTAGAGAAGCTGGTGCAAGCGTCATGAACCAGGTCTTGGCCCGTCTTTCAATGTCTCGGGGAAGCACCTCATCTTCAATTAATCCTCGTTAAGCCCGTTGAGAGGAAAGGTATTCAGGACATTGTAGAATTCCCGGATTAAGTTAAGCGGGTCTTCACTCGGGAGCACATGGAATGCCGGCAGTTGGTTGTACTTAATCATCTTCAGCTTGTAATTCCGTGCGGGATCTGGCAAACGGATGCACAAAGTGACTGGCCCGATAACTGGTTGGGCTAAAGTTTGGAGGGTGTTATGAGGCGGTTGTTGTTGTTGTTCCCCCATGTCAAAGTTGCTGCCTTCTCACGATTTCGTGGAGTGCTCGTCTCCTTCGTTAGATTCGAAAGAAAGCTCTTCCAGCAGCTCCCTCAGGCTCTCGTTGACTGATTTGTTGATCGGAGATAGCAATTTGCGTCCACTGTTGGTACGCATACACTAAGACCAACAAGGGTTACGAGCACCAATGATAGACAAAAGAAAACAAAATAAAACAAGAACAAACACCTAACAAATAAAAAAAACAAGAGAAACACGAAAAATAAACTAAATAAGCGCACAAAAGATATCCTAAACCTTCCCCGGCAACGGCGCCAATTTGTTGTAAATTTTTTTTACCAGAGTAGAATCGAAAGATTCGACACTGGGTCGTATCTCAAGGAAGGTCAGCCGGAATAAATTGCACGACTATTCAAACACACGAAATAAGAAACAAGTCCTAAACATTCTAATTCAATATTGATGGTTTGTTTATCGACTACTAATTGTAAAGCAAGTAATTGTAAAAGCAAGGCAAAACTAGGAATGTCAAGCTCGCAATTCAATCAAACTCCATTAATGATAAAGAGGCTAGGGTATCGGGGTCAATCAATTCCGGTTCTCAATACACTTAACGAGTAATCAAGAGCTCGGTTAAATGACTCGACAAACTACTCATCTAGAGATCTATCCTCAATAACTCTTCATAATAAGAGGATAGACATAAGCGAGTAATTCTTGAAACAATCAACACATAAGCAATACCATTACGAACAAGCTTATTCTTAACGAGCCTAGATCGAACGATTTCTCCCTTTTTAGTTCTAAAATTGATTAATTAGATTAAGATGGTGATTAAGCATCAAAACCCTAGGCTAAGCACAACTCGAGAGGATTGAGCAATTATCATGCATATAAACAGAATCGAACCGAAACGATATTCCCCTAACCCTAGCTAATGAATTAGCTACTCATAATGCATTCAACATCAACAAACACAATAATCAAAGCCATACAATCAATAATAAAACGAAATAAAAGCTTACGATTAATGAATCCAATGTCGAAAACACGAATAAAGTGAATCCAAAAGTTTAATCTCGGAGTTTTTCTCTCCAAGATCAAAACCAAGAGAAGTATGAGTTTTTGGGTGAAAATACCAAAAACTTTCGAAACCTAGCTCAAAACATGAATCGTCCCGTTTCAAAAGAAATATGTTATTAAAAATCTGAAATTTGCGACTTCTGCAGCCGCGGAGAAGCTTGCGGGCCATGGTGAAATAATGGTCCGCGGCTGCGACTTCTCCCGCGGCCGCAAAAGTTCGGCTCTGTCCACTGGGTCCCTAACTTCGCGCTCTTCGCGGCCGCGACTTCCTCCTTCGCGGCCACGGTGAAGAAAACAGGTGTTGGGTACATTTTTGGTCGTCGCAGCCGCGGGAACACAGTCATGGGCCGCGGTGAAGGATTTGTGTGACAAGACTGTAATTTCTGGGCTCGTATCCACGCATCCGGACTCGGAATTGGATTCTGTCTTTTTTTACTCGACCCCAACTCATCCGTCTAGATATAATCCTCACATGGCCAGTTCTCAACTGAGCTACCTAACCTGCACAACACCACCGACAAGGAAAAGGCAGAAAACCGAGAAAAACAAACAAGAAAAACCAAAAACGAGCAAAATAAGGAAAATACACAAAACGACACAATTTGGACCGAGAATCAAAGAAAATAACCTAGAATGGGGAAAAATAAATGCAAGATAAACAAGAAAAGCACGACAAAAATGGAACGAACATGGACCTTCCAGGCCTCACAAGGGCAGGAAGAAAAATAAGTCTGCAGGAAAGGCAAAGGTGCTAGATGCCTCGGTAGTACAACGACCGCCCCCTCAGTCTGTGGCAAAGAAGCCAAAAGTTAGATGCCACAAGTGCAACAAGTCAGGACACTGGAAGGTCGACTGCCCTCTCCTCAAGAAAGGTAACTCTCTCGTTAATGTCGTAGAAACATGTTTAGCAGTTGTATCTACCAGAACCTGATGTGTAGATACTGGAGCCACGGATCATGTCTGCAATTCGTTGCAGGGGGTTCCAGGAAACCAGACGGCTTAGGGAGGGAGAGATCACCGTCTACATGGGCAATGCTACGAAAGTGGCAGCTGTTGTGGGAGACGTTACTTTATCTTTTGATAGTAGTATTTTGGTTTTAAGACATTGCCTTTTATGTTCCTAGTTTTAGAAGGAATCTTGTTTCAGTTTCTAAACTTGTTTCAGATGGATTTTCGTTTACGTTTGATTACATGGTTGTTATTCGTTATGGAAAGCGTTTCATTTGTTCTGGTTCATTAGTTGGCAATTTATATGTTCTCAAATAAAACTCTCCCACACTTCAACAAACTGAATTGAATGATGTCACGACTAAATCTAATAAAAGGAAAGAATCTTCGAGTATGAATCAAGCATATCTTTGGCACCTTAGACTTGGGCACATCAACCTTACGAGGATTCAAAAGTTAGTGGCCAGTGGACTTCTCGATCCATTGGAAGAGCACTATCCAACTTGTGAATCATGCCTAGAAGGTAAGAAGACCAAGAGGTCGTTTACGGCAAAAGGGTATAGGAGACAAGAAGTGCTAGGATTGATTCATTCTGATTTATGTGGTCCTATGTCGATCCAAGCTAGAGGAGGTTTCGAGTAGTTTGTCTCTTTTATAAATGATTACTCAAGATTTGGGTACATTTATCTGTTGCACCGCAAGTTCGAATGCTTTCAAAAATTCAATGAGTATGGGGCATTTGTAGAGAAGCTTCATGGTACAAGTATCAAGTCGCCTCTTTGGAGAGTTCAGGACATATTTTTCAGAAGCTGGGATTGAATCCCAATTGACTGCACCCGGCATGCCCCAGCAGAACGGGGTTGCAGAACGAAGAAATAGGACTTTTATGGAAATGGTTAGGTCGATGATGAGTTATTCAAAGTTATTAGATTCGTTTTGGGGATTAGCTTTAGAAACAGTTCTGTATATTCTGAACATGGTTCCTTTAAAGTCGGTAGAAACTACTCCTTATGAGATGTGGAAAGGGCGCAAGCCCAGTTTCTCACAGTTTCATGTATGGGGTAGTCCTGCACACGTATTAGTGCAGGAAGCTGGCAAGTTGGAGAAACGTTCAAAAGCACGAGTATTTGTAGGCTATCCCAAGGGAACAAAAGGTGGATTATTTTATAGTCCAGAGGATCAGAAGCTGATCGTTAGCACAAACGCTAGGTTCTTAGAAGAAGACTATATTATGAATCACAAGCCCGCGAGTAGACTAGTGTTAGAGGAGTTGAGGGGTAAAGTCGATAGCTCCCCACCGAGTGTGCAAGTAGATACATCACATAATACTGCAACACGGCCCACTGAGAGTGTACCAGTACAGAAAGTACTTCGTCATAGTGGGAGGGTTTCTCAATTACCCGATCGATGGATAGGTCTTGGAGAGTCTAAGGGCTCAGTTCCAGGAAACCTAGAATCGGACCCAAGAACCTACAATGAGGCACTCCAAGATAAAGTTGAAGATTCATGGAATGTTGCAATGAATGCTGAAATGGTGTCAATGGACTCTAATCAGGTCTGGGATCTTGTAGAACCACCTGATGGGGTACGACCCATTAGATGCAAGTGGATCTGCAAGAGAAAGAGAGGATCGGATGGGGAGGTGCAAACCTTCAAAGCTAGGCTTTTTGCGAAAGGTTATACACAGATTGAGGGTATAAACTATGATGAGACCTTTTCGCCAGTAGCTATGCTCAAGTCCGTTCAGATTCTCTTGGATGTAGCCGTTCATATGGACTATGAGGTATGGCAGATGGATGTCAAGACGGCTTTCCTTATCAGAAACCTTCAGGAGGACATCTATACGCAGCAACCAGAGGATTCATTGCAAAAGGACGTGAGAATCTAGTATGTAAGCTTATTCGGTCCATTTATGGATTAAAGCAAGCTTCGAGATCTTGGAATATTCGGTTCGATGAGGTGATCCAGTCATATGGGTTCACTCAATGTCAAAATGAGAACTGCGTGTACATAAAAATCAGTGGGAGCGTAGTGATGTTTCATGTGCTATACGTAGATGACATACTTCTTATTGGAAACAATAAGAAGGAGTTGTGAGACGTTAAGGTATGGTTGTCTAAGCAGTTTGATATGAAGGACTTAGGAGAAGCAGGACACATTCTTGGTATTAGGGTCATTCGAGACCGTAAGAAGAGAATGTTGTGCTTATCCCAGTTGTCATACATAGATACTGTTCTGGCTAGGTTCAGCATGCAAGATTCCAAGAAAGGTACCTTGCCTTTCAGGAAATGAATCCCTCTCCCTAAGGAGATGTCTCCTAAGACGCCTCAAGAGATTGAGGACATGAAGACAGTTTTTTATGCATCGGCAATAGAAAGTCTTATGTATGCTATGCTTTGTACCAGGCCAGATAACAGCTACGCTATTGGCTTAGTAGCCATATATCAAAGTAATTCAGGTAGAGAACATTTGTTTGCGGTGAAGCATATACTCAAGTACTTGAGAAAGACTAAGGAGTACATGTTACCTTACCGTGCACACAGCTTGTTACCTCTGGGTTACCGTGATTCTGATTCCAGTCAGATATGGACGAGAGTAAGTGTTTGTACCGTTTTTGTCGTGATTTTTCTTATTGTTCTGTCGTTATTTTTGTATCATTTCATGTCGTTTATTTCATTATTCATGCGATTAATATTGTATTGAGTGTTTTTCTTTAGTTCGTGTCGTATATAGATTATTTTGATTATTTTTCTCTATTTCCTCTATTTTGCGCGTTGATGGTGTGTAGGTCCAAAAATCCGACGGGGAATCATTCGAATAATATTTTGAGCTGGTGACTTGTGGTTGATAAAGAAATTTGTCAGCTACGCATGGGAAAAAACGAAATT
>CACSLK010027840.1:6821293-6833882 GCA_902706635.1 Striga hermonthica | reverse complement strand
TTAAGCTCGAACCTGTACGCGCGACTGAACCAGCCCCGTCACCACGGATCCGCGACCAACTCTCCTTCTACGCGCGAGTCCGAGTAGCAAGTCCCGATTCTCGTGCCGAACAGCCCGTTTCCGTCTCGACCAGATGTCCTACGAGCACACGGGAGACTCCTCACCTCAGATCCGCATCATTTGCAGCAAACTAGCCTTAAAACCGAGTAGATCCGAGCACCTGATCTATAGCCGATCTATTCTACTCGTTTCTTCCCGTTTTCTGATTTACATTCGAACCCCTTCGAGAGGTACTTTAGCTTAAACTCTGACACCATGTGATTTTTCCAGCATTTAGATTAATCATAAAAATAACGGGAGGTGATTTCGAGCATAGTGCGATTTATTGTAAATTTATCGGACTATATAGCATTAAATTCAGAAAATATTATGTGCTGCCCAGAAAAATGCGAAACCAACTTGATAAATTCCGTTTAGCTGACTTGATGCCTAGATTTTAATTTCGTGATTTTTGGTGCCCATGCTAACAGATTTTTAAATATGTAGCCATAATACCCGATTTTCGATAAATATGCTAAAGATCTCGGAATGTGATACAATTTTACAAAAAATCTTATAAATGCTGAGTGTGTTGTGGGTAAAATTTCATAATTTTTGAAGACTGTTTGGTATGCTTAAAAATTCGGGACTTTAGCTGCTTTTATTGAAAAAAATACTAGATTTTATCCGTTTGAAATTTAGCTGTAGTTGTTGGGCCTAAAATCACTAGAAATCATGTTGAACTTAGGTTTGAGTTTCAAGTTAACCTGAGTTAGGTAGCCGGTTGAGTAGAGAACCCTAGTTTGGCCTTTTCCCGGACAGTCCGGATGAACTCTAGATCCGAGTAGAATAGTTGTGCATCGACTAATGCCTCGTCCGTGCGTATGTACCCGGACCATGGCTAAACCGAGTTGCACCTAGTCAGGCGAGCAATTGGTCGGCTCAGATCGAGTCGCCAGTCCAGTTTAGCCGAATCAGTCCGGATAGTCTGGACGATTCGACGTATAAGTTCAGAATACCGGTTTGAGCGTGAACCTAGATTTAGTATTTTTCTGAACTCAGTCAGATCAGTATAAGCTAGTTCAGATAAGTCAGATCAGTATAAACTAGTTCAGATAAATATCAGATCAGTCAAATAAACCAGATAAGTCAGATAGACCAGATAAGATAAATTATATTAGAAGACTAGACTTAGAAATATTTCAGAGAACTCTAGAAAACCTCAAAGTCAACAAGTTTTCCAGAATAGCTCATAAATCCTATAAATCCAGATTACCTAATTTTATAATCGAGCGAGCACACCTAGTAAGATCAGATAATAATGAGAATCAAGTTTTCAGTTTGAGCTTAGTACTTAGTACATTTCTGCTCAAAAATTTATGTAGCTTAAGGAGAGTCGAGCCTCCGACAGTTACTAGTCATCCAGCACTTGCCTAGCAGTAGCAGCTTATCAGGTGGGGGTCACGTACTTATTCTACATCATCTTTAATTTCCGTACCATGTCCGAGGTATGTATGAGAAAAGTTATATCGCTAAGGGTGGAGGCTGAACGGGCCTTAATGTTCCATCATAGGCCTAGTTAAATCACCCTGGGTGGAGGCACTAACATACCTTAATGAGCCATCCTAGGTCCAGTTATATCGCCAGGGTGGAGCACTAACGTGCCTTAACGCGCCATCCTGTGCCTAGTTATATCGCCTATGGGTGGAGGCCGAGCTGGGCCTTAATGACCCATCAGAGTGTGCACATGATTTAGTGGCCTTGTGCCGAGCGGCTTTAAGTCGAGTCAGACGAGCACAGCTCAGTTAAGTTCAGTTAATCTCAATTAAGTTCAGTTAAGTACAGTTAAGTTCAATTAGCCCAGTTACAGTTTCAGTTCAATTCAGTACTTATATACTCAAGTCATGATATTTTTATTAACGATGCTGATTAATTAAGTACTGGTCTTTGTGGAGCATAGTGGTTTTGCTCACGCCCCCATTACGTTTTTCAGGTGACGGAGCGGCGCGTGGCGCGTGAGATTTCAGTGGTGGTCGTGGTCATTAGCAGTCTTTTTGTAATGCATCTACATGTCATTTATTGAACATGTACTATTATTACTATGCGTAGACATATTATGTTTCAGCTTCCGCACATTTCAGACTTAGTATGTATTATGAGATTTTCAGACTTATGCATTTATAATGCTTTTACCTTCGTGGTACTTTTATATATAACGGATTTGATTAGGTTGCATGTATTTATTTACGTCTGCATGAGAAAGAGTTTAAGTTAGTAGCATCCCGCGAGTTAGTATGAGTATTTTCGAAAATAAAGTTAAAGAGTTTTTCGAAAATAAAAAGCAAAAATTTTACTCTAATTTTATAAATTCTAGAATAATTAGGCGGGGTGTTACAACTCAAGCCCTGGTATTACGGCTCACAAAAGGAGACTGCCCAACGAGTACGTTCTATAGCTACGGGGAACACCGTTTGACGGCCGGTACAGCTCACATCGAAGGCTACATGGTTCACATGAATACATTGATCATACCAGAAGCAGTCATTTATAACATTTACAACATCGCAATTTTAAAATAACGAACCCACCTGGTTACCGAAGCGGTAGATAAAGCACGGAATTTTTTTATAAGAAAACGAGCTCGCCTCGTCAAACACCTACATTAATATAGAGGGTCCTATCAATATCTATCCGACACTGAACAACAAATCATAACAATCACTTAGTTCAACTAAGCTCATATAAGAATATAATCATACACTTAACAAGGCAAACACATTTTCGAAAACACAACGTAAGTTTTTCAAAACATAACACGGGCAGCATTTTTGAAATCAATATAATTTTAAGTACATAATTCATATGAACATAATTCATGTCTCAAATTAAACCTAAGACATGCTTCTACAACTTTTGGCATTCAGCGGGTCATATATTGACTAACATGATGAACCTAGCTGCAATCGGGGAAATATAAGCATATTGGTGCACAGTTTCAGAAAAAACAGACATAATTCATTCCAGAAACAACATATTGGCATGATTCTTGCATCCTTAAAAAGCTAAGAGGCAGTCCTACAACTTTCATTTTGGCCACAAAAGCAGATAAGGTCATTAAGATGGTGTAAAAGCAGGTAACATTTAGAATTAGTTTTCTGCCAAAAGTACAAACTCATCTCATGTATATCCTAAATCAATTTAACATAACGTGAGCCACATACATCATATAAGCATGAACCAAAAAGCCTCAACAGAAAGCTAAGAAACAGACCTATAACTTTTATGAAGATCACTAACTCATTTGAACACATTAAGACATAATAAAAGGTCATACATTAAATATAAACATGCTGCCGGGTTTTACAGAAAACTGCTCGCACAATATTTTTGTAAAAATCATAACTGACTCGTTTCAAATCGAATTTATAAAATTCCATATCCCAAAGAAAGCTCACAGAATAGTATATATTTCATTAGAAGGGCACAACATCAAATTACGGGTTTCAGAGGGTCATAATAGTAGCACAACAGAATAGCAAATACAAAATAAATCGCGAGTTCTCAATGAACTTTCGATAATAATTCCCAATGCCTTAAGTATCATCATTAGATCATATGAGCACCACTTTCATCACATATATCAAGGGAGCGAACCACATTCATCATGCTCGATTACGCTTAACATTAAACACATAAATCTTCAACATGATTTATATAAATTCATAAGATTTCGAGCCTAGCACGTAAATATCTCAAAGTATCAACGATTCCGATAATAACATAAACTAACACATCAAATTATAGGGTGTACAAACTTGAAACCGTTCTCGAGAAATTCACATGGAAAGGGTCGAGAAACGGGTGAAGAAAGGCTGAATCGGGCTGTGCGTGTGCGTTGGCGAGATCGGCAGCGTACGATTGGCTTCGATCACCACCGGTGAGTTTGCGAATGGGAAGGATGAATTCTTGCTGGCCAGGGCTCACACGAACAGAGGGTTTGAGACAGAGAAGATCAAATGAGGGAATTGCAAAGTTTATCCAAAAATGAGAACAAATAATGAAGATAAAAGTGTAACAACCCATTCATATGTTCTCGGCAATTAAGGGCTGAATATGGATTGATTAGGGAAGGTTACACTTGACCAAGAAATTAATACTATGATTAGCCACCTCATTTTGAATTTTGAATGCTCTAGAAAAAGCTTATGGCCAAAAAAATAGAACATAAGGGATGTGGGTATCATTAATCTCCATAAGGTTATGTTTTAAAAAAATGGAAATTATAAAAGTGATATATGGCTTTGAAACACTAGAATAACTATCGGCCCTTAGAAGAACTTCAGCCGAGTTGAGAAGAAGAATATTCGCCGAGCTGAAGGAACAGACCTCCATAAAAAACCAACTTTTCGATCAAGTCTCGATCTCTAAGAGCCGACGGCCTCAACCGACCGCATTAAATGCCCGTGCATCAAACGTCTCGACCCACGTGAAAGCATCATTGTTAGAGGGCCCACTAACTGGAAAAGATGTGCCTATGCTGTCATTCAACATTAAATGTCGCCGAATCTCCTCAAAAGACGGGCCGACAGTTACTATAAATAGACGAATTAAACTCAATACGAGGATCTTTTTCGGACACATTAAATACCGCATTTAACACCTTGGTTATCGCCAGAGACCAACTTCCTGTGTAAACAAAACCGACCTCGTGTCCAAAAATACCGACTTGTGACTCCAAAAAACCACACTATACATTAGCAATAAAATCGTCTTAAACCTGTCTTAATCCTGTCTTAATCCTTAATATTATAGCTTAAATAGTTGGTTAAATCCGTTTATCAACAGGACGGAGAAACACTCTATAAACGAGGACGGATCACTGCGAACACGGGCCGCTAGGTTCACACTGGACCGAGGAACACGAGGACACTCGGTCCCACTTTTAAATGTTTGCCGGAACAAGAGTCGTTGTTCCTGCTGCAAGAAATTCACGATGGCATCTGCAGAAGCCATTCTGGGGGCCAAGCCCTAGCCTACAAAATCCTCCGACGAGGGTACTACTGGATGACGTTAAGGAGGGACGCCACATATTGGGTGAGGAGGTGAAACAAGTGTCAAATATTCGCGCCCAACAGAAACCTCGTACCAGAGCCAGTCAAATCGATCGTAAGCCCTTGGCCCTTCGCCAAATGGGGTATCGACCTCATCGGACCCCTGCCAACTGGGAAGGGGGAGTGAAATTCGTCGTTGTCGTAGTAGATTACTTCACCAAATGGACAGAGGCGGAACCACTAGCAACCATCACCGAGCAAAAAATGATTGACTTCCTCTAGAAGTCGGTAATATGCCGCTTTAGCTTACCCAACTCGATCATCACCGATAACGGGAGGCAATTCGAAGGAAAGAGGATGGAAGAGTTCTGCACAACGCACGACATTAAACACTACTTCTCGACTCTATATCAACCGCAGTCCAACGACCATGTCGAGGCCGCGAACAAACTAATAAAGAACGATCTCAAACTACGACTTGAAGCCGCTAAAGGAGCTTGGCCGGAGGAGCTGTCGGGCGTGATATGGGCATATCAAACGACTCTGAGGTTGCCACGGCGGAGACGTCTTTCTCCTTGGACTACGGATCAGAAGCCATTCCCGTAGAACTCAGTTCGCCCACCAACCGAGTACAAAACTTTGAAGATGACCAGAACGAGAACAACCTACGAATGAACCTCGACTTGGTTGATGAGCTGCGAACACAAGCCGAGCTCAAGAACGTCGCTTACAAACAAAGGATCGAACGATACATTAACGCCAAACTCAAGCTTAGAACATACCGAGTTGGCGATTTTGTCCTGAATTGAGTAACTGGGTCCAACCCTGGCCCCCTGAAACCCAAATGGGAGGGACATTTCAAAATAAGCAAAGTGCTCCCACATGGGGCCTACCGACTAGAGAACCTAGACGGCACGCCCCGGCGATATCCATGGAATGTCGTGTACCTCAAAAAATATTAACAGTAGCCACTAGTCGGTCCTCGCACTGACCTTCTGCAAAAACCGGCCACCGCACCACTAGTCGGTCCTCACACCGACGTTCTGCAAAAACCGACCATCGCGCCACTAGTCGGTCCTCGCACTGACGTTCTGCAAAAACCGGCCATCGCGCCACTAGTCGGTCCTCGCATCGACGTTCTACAAAAACCGGCGATCGCGCCACTAGTCGGTCCTTGCACCGACGTTCTGCAAAAACTGGCCGACGCGCCACCAGTCAAATTTGTTAAAGGACCTCACCAGGCAAAGAAACAGATTTCAAAGGTTTGAATCACTGAAATTTTACTCCAAAACCTTTAGACTTGCCGAGATAAGTGCTTAGAAAGTTTTTGTACTTAGAAAATTTTCGCCTTAAAGTAGTGAGCATTGTAAAAACTTCTTTTGCAATTGTAATAATTTTTATGGAGTATCGCGCTCTTAAAAATACTCTCCCTTCTTTTGCAAAACTGATTGAGGATATCCTTTTAAACTTTGCAAAAGTCATTTTTTTGTTGTTACTCAAAAGAAAACCCGACCAGTGCGAAATGGTCGGAGCTATTTAAAAGGGACCACTTGTTCGAGGCTTAAAAAGATACGACCTCAGGACACTTTGCGAAAAGTAAAAGGCCAAGAGTAAATATTTAAAATCACACTTCATTAACTAAAATCCCGGGGAAAGGTTCTTACAATATGACGAAGAAGAAAAACTAGGTAGACGTGCCAACTTGTTGGTCTACGTCTAGAAAATCATAAAATGCAAACCAAAGCAAGCGTGTCAACATGATGGTCCACGCGAAACAAAAGTAAACAAACGAGACAACAAAAAAGAAAATGGGCTAGGCTACTCGACAGTCTTCTCGGCGTCTTCCCCAGGCTCCTCTAGGCCTTTCTCGGCCTCTTCGGCGCTAACTCTAGCCTTCGCAGGGTCAGCTCCAGTCACCTCAGCGACACCATCTTTCTGGTCCATGGACATGACTTTCACCTTTTCTCTCAACTTGGCGTGGATAGCCGCATCCAGCAACTGGGGATCGACTCGGATTTTTACTGTGTGGGACTCGGCAGACCCAGCCACAGTCAATGGCTCGGCTGCGGGATCAGGTGCCTGGTTTTCCCCTCGAGAGCAGCTGCAGCCATCTTGTCAGCATATTCCACCACCTATTTTTTTTATCTCGGCTGAAGTTAGAGTACCAAAGTGTTCGATAGTGATGTCGGCAAGAGTGTCGATGAATTTATGGTCGAGCTCCTCCATTGTCTCTTTCTCCCCTTCGAGAACCATATCCATGAAGGCCCTCCAGAAAACATCGGGCCTGTCTCGGCTCAGCAGGGGGAGGTTCGAGGCCGTCACACTTGGTTCAGACTCGTTCAAAGCAAACTCAACATATTTTCTCTCGTCGTTGTCGGCTGGGAAGCGCATCTCGGGTATCGCAGCGTTGAAGCCGAACCTCTCAACCTTCCTGAGCAATATGACCTTGAGATCGCCCATGCTGTAGAGGCCAGTTTCAAGACGGCCGATGGTCCAGTGGAGATTCTGGCAGGTGTTTAGTTCGATGTCGCGTTCCATCTCCTCAGAATTTTTGAACTCCTTTTTCCCGAGTTCTTTGCCAGCTTCAATACCTCGGTTGTGCATGAGTGTACCATAGTCGGTCTTCTCCCTCTCGAGCCTGGCCATCTCGGACGCATGCAACTCCTTCAGACGGATCAACTCGCTTTCCTTCTCAGCTCGGTCCTGGCGGGTCTTCTGATGGTCTTCACGTTCCTTCAGAAGTTTGTCATTAGTTTCCTTAACTCTACTCTCGGAGTCAACGATCTGACTGGATAGCTTGAGCCCCTTAAATCTCATCAGATAGAATGAAAGTAGTGAGAGTCTCCTATTTCAGGTCAACCGGGAGAGCTATAGGGGTTGGAGTGGTCTCTCTAGTCATACCAAGTAGCTATATTCATTAGGCTTCCTTCCTCTCCTTTCAGTCTTTGACTTCACTGCGCTTCACTTCGTTCTCCAAGTCTCACTTTGCTCCCCTTGGAGTCGATTAAAGCAATAAGTGTGAAAGGACGTTTTGCACTATCGTATACAGGAAGGGATGACGCATTAAGTTGAAACAGTCCAAGACCTGCTCGAGTGGCAGCAGATCCATATCATGAATCAGTCTACAGGGTATGGTGCCGAAGGAAATACATAATATCGTAGATGACCCTGTGGGCATCGCGTGAGCTACTCAGATGGATCTCGATCAAAGGCTTTGCAGTCTTCGTCCCAGCTGCAGTACCAACAATAAGTGGAAGAAAGACAGAACAAATAAAAAAAAAAAGCCTTGCTTCGGATCTTTCTGCTCGTGGGAATGGTCAGACCTTTGTCAATGGAATTTGAATTGGATGCTTTATTCTTTAAAATTCCCTTAGCTCAATTACCTCTCTCCTCTCCTTTCAGTCGAGATTCTTTTGTCTATGACGTCACTTCTCTTCGCTTCGTTCTCCAAGTCTCACTTTGCTCTCCTCACTCTCATTTTCCTGCTCCACAGGTGACTGAGCGGATCTAAACGAGGCTCCCCTACACATCCAACTATGAATAAAGCTCTTTCATCGAGTGCGAGATCATGCCCACTAAGGGTTGCTAAGCTCTTCAATGGAAAGGGGGGAATCGCCCTTTCACCTCCTATACAATTCTTAAGCCGACAAGAAATACGCCAAGACCTTCTTCTTATTATCTTCTATTACAGGAGTCCCTCTCAAGACTATGACCAGAAACCCACCAGATGCGGGAAACCCCACCAGAAAAACCTTGTGCATCAACTCGAACATTGCGTAACTTGCCATCCGACACTGGCAGTCCTGTGTTAAGGACTCGGTGCTCAACCATGCCCATATGTGAAGGCATTCCTTTTGCTAATGCTTTCTCCTCGCTTTCGGAGCTCTTCCCCCATACCTTAATCTCGTTATGCTCTCGTGGGATTTATCGTCTTGAATCTTATGTAACAAGCAAGTCAGCTGCTTTCGGTCTCGGTCCAAGGCTGAAACACGAGATGGAAAAAGGCTGGAGAAAGAGCAAGGTTCGGAATCTACCCAACGACGAGCGAGCCTGAGATTGCCTACCAGTCATTCCATTGCTTGAAAAAGTTAGCCTGCTGATTTTCTATGTTTTTAGGCCTTTCGGTAGCCTCTTTGTGAGTTTGTCGGCCAGCAGGGCCTCAATCTCGGCCTGCGCCACAACAAGCTGGTCTGTCTTCTTTGTCACCTCGGCTTTCAGCTCGACCTTCTCAAATTGCAGAGATGAGATCTGGACGTCGCGATACACCACTTTATCCTTCTTCTCCTCAAGCTCCATGGCGTTCGAGCGAAATACATCCTCCACGGCCGTCAAGCTCACCAAATCCCTCCCTACATAGGCCTTTGCGTAACTGAACTTGTACGCATCATATATCGTGACAACCTCGCCTCCAAGACGGTGTCCCACGCCATCAGGGGAGTCTTGGCCGCATCGATCATATGAGAAGGCTAGTGGAACTTGTTGGAAAATTTGGGATACGCGACAGAATGGAATTGAGTGAACCACTCCTCCGCAACCTTGAAAGGCAAGTTAAGATTGAGGACCCTCTCCTTGTCAATTGGAAAATACGACGAACTCCTATCTCGGTGCACCGGAGCATTTCTCTCTTCCAAGAGTTGACCGACATCATGCCTCGTCTTTGACCGTCGCTCCCCGGCGATGTGTGTCTTGCCTTCGGGTTTCTTCTTGGACTTGCGTTTTTGTGGGTCGAGGATTCCTCAGCTGCTTTCTTCTCTCCCTCAGCCTTCTTGGCGCTGGACAAAATGACATAAACATCGGGGGGGAGGGGGGACCTCCTCGGCTTCTCTCTCCTCGAGGACAACAAGGGATGCCACAACCTTCTCAGTTCCTTAAATCTGGTTGGTAGTCGGGTTAGGACCTGACGTCTGGATCGGTTGCGGCTCGCCGGCCAGAAAAACCAGTTTGACGTCGGCACCAGCAGCGGCCGTACCCCGGTCAGAGGTAAAACTCTTCACGCCCTGCAAAAATTTCAAACGACCTATCTCTATCTCATTCCTAAACTTCGGTTGGATGTTGGTATTTGGGAATTTGCGCCGAAAAGCCTGAGCTTCTTCGATCAACTTAAAGCCAAACAAACCGAGAATGGGATAGTAAGCTGAAAGCGCACACCACAGAAAATCATTAGAACAGGCAGAGATAATTACATAAAGGAAAATTTCGGACTCACAACGAAGATAGACTCACCCGGAGTGATCACTTTGAACGGACGGGACGCCGATAGCTCCGCTTCACCAACTTCGTCTCCTTCAACAACTTGTGCCACCCACGATCGGAATAGTCAACCTTAGCGAGGTCTTTGAGTCTCTCCTCGAACTCGTCGCTAAGCTTGGGTTCCTTCTTCCTTTTAGCTACAAATACCAAAAGTTCGACCTGTTAGCGAAAGAAAAAACCACCAGTTAGGAGGTACCGAGATGGACAAGAAAAGTAACTTACAATAAGAAGAAATGACACGGATAGGGACGGACATCCCGTCAATTTTTGACTCAAAACGGAAGTCGGCTGACTCCCAGTCACCGCCGACCCAAAACTACTCCTCTTAGAAGCCATGTAACGTATAGAGATTTCTGGTGATCAATTGGCCAGCTTTCAATTCGCTCTGCACCTTGGCGGCATAGAAAAAGCAACCGAAAGGCCGTACGTCCTCGTGTTCCCGACTTCGCTTGAAGAAGAAAACGCTCCGGAATTCATAAATGGAGGGGAATGGCAACCCTTTCTGGACAAAAAGGACCATTAGACCAATAATCTTCTTCCATCTGTTCAGTGTAATCTAGCTTATTCCGATGCCCCAGTCCCGGAGATAGTCGGTAATGATGATGGGAAGAGGAAACCTCAGCCCCGACCTAATACTCTCGGCAAAAAACCCCTATACAACCAGGAAGAGGAGAGTGAATCCTCTCCCCGGGATAGGGGTCGAACATCCTCACAGAGGGGAGAATCCGAGCTGACTTCCTCAGCAAAACCACGTCGGCATCATGCACCATGATGGGCTCACCGGGGAAGACTGCGTCGACGTCGGGCCAACGCCGAGGGGGACGGTTCCAATAACCCTGGCGCACAGGCATATCCTTTTCAACCTCGGCGTCCCCCTTATGATTATTCTTCCGCAAAACAAAACGTTCGTCCAGCACCGGATCCCTGCGGAAGTAACCAAACGCTAAGTCCAAATCGACCTCCTCATCGGAAACCAGCCTGCGAACCGCCTCGTCGGAGATTTTTCTACTACTACTCGTCGCCGCTTGTTTCGCCATCTCCCAAGAATTGACGGAATCCCGAAAAACAAACAAAATAATAACAATAGAAAGGATGAAAACAAAGTAACTCACCGTTGATAGATGACTTAACGTCGGGGTACAGGATGACAGAAATCAGAAAAGCAGAGAGACGAGAATTAGAAGGAGATAGCAGAAAATTAAGAAAGTCAAGTGGATATCTTCGAATGAATGAGGGGATGAGTATATATATGAGAGCCCTGCAACCATTGGGAAGGAACTGACGTTTGAAATCGCCACGATTGAAGAAAAGGACAGTTTGTGCAACCCCCGTAAATGCACGTGGACCAATGGAGAGGTGCCACATAAGGATAGGCATAGAGAACGTGGGAACGTGTCATAAATAAGTGTAACCGCCTAGGATGGAGAGCAACAGGCACGTCGTTTTACGAGACCACGCGTCGTTTCAAAAGAAGAGTGACCTCGCCCTTACGCAATCAGAATTTCGGTTAAGGGCCAAAGGTCGGTTGGAATCGGCTTAGAAGGCACGTCGTCAAAAAGAGGTATGGCATTAAGAGACACCACAAATCCATGTGCCACTTAATGTCAGTGGCTTCTATGTTGACATCAAAATCATCTCATAAGTTGGATTGACGACACGTGGCCCGCTATGAAGGAGAAGAGGTTCGCCGAGTTGAGAAGAAGAATATTCGCCGAGCTGAGGGAACAGACCTCCATATAAAACCGACTTCGATCCAGTCACGATCTTTAAGAGAAGACGTCGGCCTCAACAGACCGCATTAAATGCCCGTACATCAAACGTATCGACCCACGTGAAAGCATCATTGCTAGAGGGCCCACTAACTGGAAAAGCTGTGCCTATGTTGTCATTCAGCATTAAATGCCGCCGAATCTCCTCAAAAGACGGGCCGACAGTTACTATAAATAGAAGAATTAAACTCAATACGAGGATCTTTTTCAGACACATTAAATACCGCATTTAACACCTCGATTCTCGCAAGAGACCAACTTCCTGTGTTAATAAAAACCGACCTCGTGTTCGAAAATACGGACTTGTAACTCCAAAAACCACACTATACATTAGCAATAAAATCGTCTTAAACCCGTCTTAATCCTTAATATTATAGAACAACAACAACAACAACAACAACAACAACAACAACAACAACAGCAACAACAACAGCAACAGCAACAGCAACAGCAACAGCAACAGCAACAACAACAGCAACA
>CACSLK010027840.1:6761536-6780814 GCA_902706635.1 Striga hermonthica | reverse complement strand
TTTTAAAAAAAAATATTGTAATAAAAGTAATACAAATATGTTTATTTGAATATAATACGAGCTTATTACTTAATTTTTTTAAAAAAATATTGTAATAAAAGTAATACAAATATGTTTATTTGAATATACTGAGTGTCACTAATCAAATCAATAACATCCAACATATGATATATGATTAAATTATATGAATCGTCATTTTATTCGTATATATAAGAAAATATTTGTATATATATATATATATATTTATATTTTTTTTTTCATAAAGATGAGATATTTGAGATTCATAATAAAAATGGTAATTTTCCATCTAATTTTTTTAATATAACGCGATATTTTATTATTATTATTATTATTATTATTATTATTATTATTATTTATTTATTTATTTGTCACTCATATGATAAATAAGTATTTGTTACTCACCACACAGACAAGGCGGCCACGGCAACTTCAGCGTCCTTCAAATACCCAGCGAAGAGGACCAAAGCCATAAAATACCACACCTCCAGCCTGTAAAATTTTAATACCCAAAGAATTAATAAAAAAAATTGTTTTTATTTAAATAAAATGCAGTGACACCTGTAATTTAATTAAATAAAAAAGATATTTTACCACATCATGACAGCGGATGCTAGAGATAGTCTAACAAACCCCCACAAGTTCTGACACGCCCTGAGCGTGAACCCAGGCCACGCCTTGCCGCAGGTCCCGCTGAACACGTAGACCAGCTGCGCCACCACTATGAGCCACCACGACGCGTCCAGCACTGCCGCGCCTCCGGCCATCCCCCACCCGGCCTTGAGCATCAGCAGCCAGCTGAGAAGCACGTGCAGCGCCAGGGCCACCGCGGAGATCCAGGCCATGGCCATGATCTTGCTCTGCGCCTGAAGGAACTTGGCCGTCGGGAAATTGATGGAGTAGGCGAAGAGCTGCGGGATCATCCAGAGAGCAAGTTTTCCGGCGACTCGGGAGATGCTCTCGGTCTGGCCGATGAGCAGCAAGAAAGGGGAGGCGAAAATGTAGAAAAACATTAAGAGGAAAGCCGTGACCAAAAGGATTATCCACGACCTCTGCAGATACACGCCCAGCATGTCCTCGTGTCCCGCGCCGAAGGCCTGTCCGCATAGAGTCTCTACAGCGCTCCCCATTCCCAGCTGTAACCCAAAAGATGGTCAAAAAAGCTACACTAATGAATGTTTTTTTTTTCTGATAGATCTAAACGAGTCCACTGATGCGACATTGAATTTGTTGGATAATAATCAATCAAGTTCATGAGTACTAATTAATATAGTTGAAGCGAAATTGATGTTTGCGCAGAGTAAAATTATTAGGGAGACGCCAAAAATGAATCGAAATCGGAAGGAGAAGATTAATTTAATTCATTAGTTAGTACCATGAATCCGAGGGAGACGCCGGCGATGGCAGAATTCTCGATGGAGAAGGCGGCGAGCTCGAGGGTGCCAACGTGGCCGGCGAAGGTCTGGGTGAAGGCCCCGAGAGAGTACTGGCAGAGGGAGGTGAAGATGGCGGGGCCGGCGAGGTACCAGAGCTTGCCGGACTCGTTCTTGAACGCCGACAGAAAGCCGCCAAGAGTCTGGATTGGTGGGATGTCGTCGTCGTCCGCCACAAAGGACGAGAAAAACGAGAGGTTGGAGAGTCTCGGGAAAGAGTAGCCCGGGATGGAGAGTAGATCGGTGACTTCATCTTCTCCTTCTTCTTCCTCCGCCACCACGAGGAGCGGCTGTTTGGAGTTGCTGTCCTCCATTGCTGCAAATTGGTTATCTATTTTGTTGAGAAATGAATGAGGCTGGGAATGGTGTATTTATGGAGGGATTGAGGAGCTGGACGGTGTGCCCACGACACACCACACATTACTTATTATACTCTCTGGTTTGTGATAATTGTTTTGGGTGGGTCCGCGTCACATTCACTTTCATACTTCTTTTTAATATTTACACTACAACCACGCTCATAAAAATATTGTGGACCAACCAACCAAAAATTGTTATGGTGTGAATCAATATGGTATGCGACTTGTTTGTTCTCATAGGAATTAAATATTATTCTTATGATGTCAGTGAAATATAATAAGTGAATAATTTCTTATAATATGAATGAAATTTTGCTAATGGATAGCATTGTGAGTGGATAAATCAAAGTCTAATATTATCAATGTTGATAAAACACATAGTGTAGCTTTAGGTAAACCGGCTGCAGTCGGCTCGAGTTAACCGATCCCAGAGTAGCTCGGGTATAGATTGCTCGGACACTAAGGCATTAGTGTTCTGGTATTTTGGACAACATAGTATGTGTTTCGGTATATTGTCAAAGCTAGGTTTTCAGTTTCTGACAATACCATTTTCAATGAGAAATTTGTTTTGGTCTAGTATTTATATTTGTAGTTTATTTATTTATGCGAGCATAAGTTTTCTTTCTTTACATTGAAATAGTATGGCCAATGTGTCGAACATAAAAATCATATATCAGTTCGTTGTAAAATATAAATAATGAATTCACATCTAGACGGAATTGAACAACCTGTTGGTAAAAGACTGTAGTGTAATTTTGATTCAGTTGATCTTTGCTTAATAAATTACACTAGTACTTCGTAAGTATTGAATTCACCACATAGGAAAATATTATTTGAATGCTGGCCAAGTTAATAATCTATATCTCAGTAATTGATGCGATCTTTTAAGCCGTAAGATAATAAACAGACATATGTACTCATCACTTATTAATTTGGTTTACCAAATGTGATTCTTATTTTAGTTAAGATGCATACTAGGTATTTTGGTAAATAATGGTGTTAATACGATGTGCTGCTAAAATTATTTACAGTCACTATGTCCTAGTCCGCTAAGTTGATGACGTCCCTGAAATAAGCTATGGAAGAATTTATTATGTTAATCCCTGCATGCAGATTTATTATCTAATATAATAATTAAGAACTGTGTGGTACTAATTTCGGATCGACAAGATAAAAGAAATTGATTAATTATATTGTTAGTAATTAAATTAATCAATGGATATTATATCTTAAACATAGAGAGATAAATCGATCAATAAAAATTATATATATTAGTTAATTATGAAGGGAGAGAATTTATTTTTAAATTGGAGATAAATGAGGAGACAATAATATTACTCTAGTATAATATTTTATTATTTATTCAAATAGGAGAAAGAATTAAATTATCTTCTATAATTTTCCTAAGCAAGAAGGTCTTATACCTTCTAGAATATTACCAAGGTTAAGAAAACATGGAGTCTTCGAGAAGGGTAATTGAGTTGGAAGGGTTGGGATTTCTAGAAGGAAAATGAGTTGAAAGATATAAGGTTTCCTAATCTTATTTGAAAAACTCATATTTAGCACATCTTTAGGGTCCCTAATGTTGCCTATAAATACACCAAGCCCCAATACCTCTTTAGACACGTGTGAGCCATCCGATTTGGAGTCTTGAAAAAGAGAGAGAAATCGAGTTTTACATATATTGAGGTTTCGGCAGATTCGTTCAGCCACACCACCAAGACAATTCGAAGTACGAGTATAAGGTCATACTTTAAAGATCATAAGGTATAATTATTCTCATACCAGCGAATAAATTATCACCGAAAAAATTCTCGTCAACTGTTAAATCACTGGAAATCGGCGCAGCTAGCAGCCCACAGCCAGCCGCATCGATCCATGACGACACCCGGTTCAGTCGCAACGCCCAACCAGCCTCCCGTGACCTGACCTTGCATACGCCCTAAGACGTCCGCAGAAAACCACGGCCATCGCACAACGCCCAACGTCTCCCGCGCATCGCGACGCTACATCACCTTGGCGAAGCACACGACCCGTGAAGTTTTTGATCCTCGACGCATTGACCCGCGAAAGCCTCGCCCAACGCTCGACGCCTGCGAGACCCGCAGCGCCCGATGTGCATGCCTAGAGAGATCGCACCCGATGCACACGGCCTGTAGGTAGCGCCCGACACGCGACGCAGTCCTCCGCAACCTCAGCAACTCCCTACCGAATCCCCGATGCCCGCGATGAATCGAGAAGGCCAAGTCCGACTGGCTGACAGACTCTGCGGTTCACATGATCTCCTACAGAGGAAATCTACAACGTCTCAGAGTTGGCAAAAACTGTAAACAGTAAGTCCTAATTGGATGTGTTAAGATTTAATTCGTTAGATTTGGATGTGCATATTGATGATGTTCTTCATAGAACCTAACAACTGATATTAGATCTCAAACATAATTCATCTTTGTGCACAATTCGAGTTGGGACTTCGTGTATACGTGATTTATTTGTGTACGGACGCAATGCATAGTAGATTAGAATTGCAAATAAGTTGTTTGCAGGTTTTCTAAAATCCGATCATTGTCGATACAATGTATGTCTTTTAATTCATATATGTTTTATAAGTCTCAGACAAGTCGAGGATTATTTGGGTTGTTGAATGATTATTTGTGCGGTGGGACACCGCATAGTTTAGTTGTTTTACTAGATCATTCATGTACGAATCATGCGTGAAACATAGGTTGAGTAATGTAATTGTTTATATTATTCAAATTGAACCGGTGGATGTGAACAAACCTGACGAGATGAGGCCAGCCAACCGCAAACCCGCGATCGACAGTACGTTGTGCTGTGCACACGCAGAAACATTCGTAGGCAGCTTGCTGCAGAGAGGGATCTAGCCGATGCATGCGCAACAACACGTGCGAGGCCATGTTGATGGTTACGGACAGACCGTGATAGCAGCGAGCGGACGTGGGGATCTCGGCGTCGCTTTCTTGCGTATCGCGACGCGACTACGAGCAGACCCAGCGACACGCGATGCTACTTGGTGACGACCCGTTGGCGCATATTTTTTCCCAGCGACGACTTATTCAGTGAACGTGACAATCCGATTCGAGTAGCTTGTTCAAGAAAAATAAAATGGGAGTCATGTCGAAAAATGAATTCTAAGTCCAAAAGAAAAGATGCAGTTCTACAGGGACAATGATTGCTAATTTCCAAGATGGGTTAGAAAATAAAAATTAGCCATGATAGTTGAATTTTAATTTTCTAGTTAATTATTGCCTTTAATTATGTACGTCCTTGATTGATTTAATTGTTTTATATGTAAGAAGATAATACGCTTACCAAAAAAAATTATATATTAAGTGTTTAATGGAATAAAATAAATTTAAGATTTCACCACCTCCATTACTGGTTTGTCAGTGAAGTGGTTTAAACTGCGCGTTGGCATCATGGCCTTCCTCCCTACGGGTAAATTTTTATCATAATTCATACGGACATACTTCTTTTGTAATGGTAATAGAAAGTTATTTAAAAAACATATGGACCTCCCTACGAAAGAAGTATATTTTTGGTAGTAGACTTAGTATTAAGTAATGGGTCACACTTAAAGTACATTTAATAGAGGTCTCCCTACGGAACGACCACTGTCATATTGTGCGGGCCAAAAGTGGACCGACTATTAATTGATACAAAACAAATAATTGAATGATTTTTATGCCGTGAGAAACATAAGAGGCAATACTAAAAATCATTTTTAGACTTCCAAAACTTTTGACTTAAGGACGAAGGCCAAAAACAGCAAGGAACGAACAACTTTGCACGATTATGCTTAATAACAAAACTGATTGCGTGAAGGTCAAAACATCAGCCATAACTTTCAGTATAAAAACAATAATAACCTAATTCTTGCTCGAGATGAAACATATAGATTGATATTTAAATTATTAGAAGAGTTCAAAAAAATTTCGACCGAGGTTTGGAGGTAAAAAATAGCGATGAAGCAGCATGCGGCAGAAAGGTTTCAAGGTTTAAATACAACCATATGGTTTTTGGAAAAAAATTCTACGATGCAAGGCAATAAAAGGGCTTCGACAAAGATAGATGAATATCAGTACCACGAGGGTTCGAGAATTAATCCAAGGATCAAAATCACATGACTTCAACAAAAAAACTACATTTTAGAGAGTTTCAATTTCCATGCAATTTCACCCGAATACTTGAGAAAACAACAGGATCCCAAAAACGCAATTCAAATATGAATTTAATAAATCGAGATCTAACTTGAATACTCACAAATAAGACCAAACAAGCGGGATCAAGCTAAAGTACTTAGCTTTAAGGAATCTACAAGAAAAGGGATGGTTAGATCGAAGCACGTGCCTCAGATGGCGTAGCTCGGCCTCGACGATGGGTGTGCGAATGGAAAGAGGTGAGGGCTGAGGGTTCTCCTGGTCGAAGGCTCTTCATTCACGTTGCTCGAGGATGAAAACGTGGAGATCAATCTGCTTGTCACGGGTAAGATGGCGCTCGGGTGGCATAGCTCGAGCGGTGATGCTCGCGGTGTGTCGCACCGGTGGGTGGAGAGCTGTGAGAGGTGGTGATTGAGGGGGTGATTGGAATGATTTTTGGTGATTTCTCTTCAGCAATGAGAGTTAAAAAAATGGTTTTCTTGCTCTGAAAGTGTTGATGCAAAACAAGTGAAATGGTAAGGGAAAAGGAAGGAAATCACCTTAAATGTGATGGAGGAAATCAATTGGGATTAAGATAGTATCATGACAAAAATATAAGAGCATAATTGCTCTCTTGAAAGGTGGTATACGGCCATAAGGTAGAGGTGGAGGATTTCTTTCCATATTTCCTCACTTGAAATATGAAATTTGGACTATGAATAAATTTTGCTCCACACTTAAAAAAATTGGCACAAAATAGCCGGTTTTTCAACTAATGGAAGGGCCGGATTTTTGGGTCAAAAGAACCAAATTTCTTGCACATTTGAGCTAAGAAACATAACTCCTAAGCTTCAGATAAAAACCAAGGAAAATGGGTCGAAAACGGTTCTACGTGATTGAATCGAAAATTCCCGAACAAACTACCTAATAAATTCAAATTAATTCAAGGCATACACATGAATATGGGTAAGAGAAATCACATAAAATTATAAAGGCGAGCAATTATATAAAATAGAGAGCAAGCCCATTAAAAAAAAAAAAGAACATAATAGTAATCTATTTTTCTTTTTTGGCCAGAACGATAGAGGAGCTATATATAACCACCAAGAAAAATGTTCAAATACAAGAGACAATAACCTACTAAAACATAAAACTGAGAGACGCTACACAAAGCACCTAGAACCTCAACAACTAGAAAACTAAAAACCAACCAAACTGAAAGAGAGAATGCATCTTTCCACTACCATAAGGCCTAGCTAGAATACACTCCTTCAAAATAAAAACTCCAAAACCAAACAGAACAAAGATATAAGAAAAAGCTATTCTAACAAGGGGAGGGAACATCACAGTGTCCTGCAGCTAAAAAAGCTTCCAACCAATCCTTATGTGCAGCAGAAATCACTATGTGCTCAGGCATGAGAGATCCTTTGAAAATCCAGATATTCCTAGATTTCCATAGCCACCAAAGCAAGTAGGTGGACAGTTGAATCCTAGCTTGAACAACATCATTTTGTTTAATGATGCTAATCTGCTGCCACTAAATTTTGAAGGAGAATGTGCAATGCTGTAAGCCATCCCAGTGAATCGGTGTTGATTCCCAGATCCTACTTGCTCTTGGGAATGCAAATAAGATTTGTTCTGAAGTCTCTGCTTGGTCTCCACAGATGGAGCAGATGGCATTCTTATCAATTCTTTTCTTCCGCAAGTTGATAGCAGTTGGCAATGTTCCTGAGATGCACTTCCAAAGAAAATGCTTAACATTATTTTGAATCTTCATATGCCAACATCTTTGATAGATCTGATGGGGAGAAAAGGATTAAGGCTTGTCTCTGGGATGTCCATCTGCAAGAACTTCTTAGCTACCAAAAATTTATATGTGCTAGCAACTGAAAAATGACCTTTAGGTTCGAGGCCCCAAAACAGCATGTCTGGTGTAGTAGGGTTCAACGAGTTGATCATGAGGATTGCAACACTGTCTTCAGGGTCAAATACTTGCTCAACAAGCCATTTGTTTCATTCAGAGCCATTGGATTAGAACAGGTCCTTTACCCAAATTAAGTGTCCCCTTGCAATCTCAATCAATGAGGGATGAGGTTTCTTCAACTTTTGGCACCCAAGTCAGATCATCAATCCTAGTTGTGTGCCCATTTCTGATATTTGTTCTTATACATTGATCAAAAGTAGGCATCACAGAAAGCCAACTGTGCCAAAGCCAAGACCCTTTCTGGGTTTTTTCTACCTTGAAGATGGAATAATTGGGGAAGTATCTATCCTTAAGGATCTTGCTAACCAGCAACTCAGGGTTGGAGGTGATTCTCCATAACTGTTTGCAAATTAAAGCCCCATTGAAAAGGTTGCTATCATGAAAACCCAAGCCACCCTTGAGTTTGGGAAGTGTGAGTCTCTCCCATTTTCTCCAGTGAATACCAGATTCAGAGTTGTCACCAGATTTCTACCAAAATGCAGCACACAATCTAGATATTTCTTTGCAAATGCCTACTGGTAGTTTAAAGCAAGTCATTGAGAATATAGGGAGAGCCTGGATAATAGATTTGATCAGTACCTCTTTACCAGCTGGTGAGAGAAGATTATTTTTCCATCCCTGCAATTTGTTTCTGATAGAGGATAGGATAAAGTCAAAAACTTCCTTCTTTGATCTTCCAATCCCCAATGAAAATCCAAGATATCTTGATGATCTATGAGGAACAATACCCTGCAACACTCCACAGATACTATCTCTCAGACTTTGAGGAGTATTTCTGCTAACGTAAATCCCTGATTTCTGAAGATTGACTTTCTGCCCAGTGAAAATTCTGTACTTGTTCAGGATGGATATAAGTTGGTTTGCTTGATCCACTCCAGCTTTGCAGAAAAGCAGGGAGTCATCTGCAAATAAAAGGTGGGTGATGGCAGGACCATTGCTTGAAAGTTTGAGTCCTTGAAGACAACCTTAGGATTGAGCATTTGAAATGAGGGCAGATAATAACTCTGCAGCAATTATGAATAAGTAGGGGGACAGTGGGTCCCCCTGCCTTATGCCTCTGGATGGAGTGATATAACCACTGATCTTACCATTAACTTTGAAGGAGATTGTAGTAGTTGAAACACAGACCATGATCAGTTTCACAAAGTCAGGTTGAAAGCCCATTTGAAGCATAATTCTCTGAATGATAGGCCATTCAAGTTTTTCAAAAGCCTTCATAAGGTCTAGTTTCAAAGACATGAAGAAATTCTTGCCTGTGGAGTGTCTGTTTAGGAAATGGTAGGCCTCCTGTGAAATTATGATGTTGTCCATGAGCTGCCTCCCTTTCACAAAGGCTGACTGGTGAGGACTGATGCAACTCTTGCAGAAAAATTTAGAGTCTTTGAGCTAGAACCTTTGATAAAACCTTGTAGATCATACAACATAGGCTGATTGGCCTAAATTGTGAAAGTGTTTCTGGCTGAGCTACTTTAGGGATCAAAAAAAGAATAGTGTGGTTCCAGTACCTCAAGATTGCTCCAGATTGGAAGAAACTAAGGATGGCTTCAAAGACATCCAACTTAACCAAATTCCAGAAGTGTTGAAAGAAAAGGGCATTCATGCCATCCTCACCTGGGGATTTCCCCGGGGGCGGGGAGAATAAAGCAGGCTTTACCTCTCCTTCTGAAACTGGCCTCATTAAGCTTTAATTCATATCATCAGTGATTGTCTGAGGGATGAGATTAATAATTTACTCACCATTCCAGCTCCCTGCTGAAGTAAATAAGTCTGAGTAAAAATCAGCAATATGATGTTCAATGTCTTCCTGAGTTGAAAGCACAAGTCCATTAGGATTTAAGAGCCTTGAGATTGCATTTAGCTTCCTTTTCTGGAGAGTGTATGCATGAAAAAACTTGGTCTTACCATCACCATCTTTGAGCCATTTTAATTTTTATCTTTGTTGCCAGTGTAGTTCTTCATGTTTATGGGTTGCATTTAGCTTAGTTATTGTGTTGTTCCATTGAACCCAGTAATCATCTTCTTTTTCTTCTTCCAACACCTCAAGCTTCTTAATGAGCACTTCAATTGTTTGTTGGTTGCTGGTCTTGAATTTTGAGCACAAAATGAGGAGGGCAGCCCTAGTATTCTTCACTTTTTCCTTGAGTTTGAAAATTGGGGTCCCTGAAGTGGGTTGAGTCCAAGCAGAGGAGACAATATCATTGAGACCCTCCATGTTGAGCCATCTCTTGTCAAAGTGAAATCTGGTTGGAGTCTTTGGTTGAGTTGTTCCTTTGCTAAGGAGAAGAATTGAATGGTTTGATGCACTTCTCACTTTACTAGAAACTGAGGCATTTGGAAAGTCCAGCAACCAATCTGTTGTGGCAAAGGCTCTA
Organism: Striga hermonthica; assembly: GCA_902706635.1. Lineage (NCBI taxonomy): Eukaryota > Viridiplantae > Streptophyta > Magnoliopsida > Lamiales > Orobanchaceae > Striga > Striga hermonthica. Next base: position 6,770,491 of record CACSLK010027840.1, on the reverse strand, counting down.
TCAAGTTTTTCCTCCACCAGGCCGTCAGCATCTCTGAGATTGCACCAAGTGACTCTGTATCCTTGCATAGGCAGCTCTTCCATATCCATATTGTTTATAAAAGCATTGAAGCCTAAGAGACTTCTGTCACTTCTCATAAGGCCTCCTGATTTGTCCTCCTTGACACAAATGTCTTTCAAGTCACCCAGTCATCCATATTGTAATCTATTGCAAGCAAATAAAATGAAATAGAAGCAAGCAATAATAAAATAAAATAAAAGCAAGCAATTTATAAGTAAGCCCAAGCATATAAGGATAATATTCAAGACTTGCACATATAATAAAATAATAGCAACACATAAATAAAATAAAATGTAGATAATTAAAATAAACTGCGAGAAATTATATAATTCCAAAGGGACTACAATCGGTGCAGATCTAGGAATTTTACTCAGGGGGGCCTGATTTTAAATGTCAAATAACGAGCTTTTAGTTTAAGTGTAAACACACATTTCATGTAAAAATATTGTATATAAAAATATTGATACGTTTACCATCTAGTTTTTAAATATTTAGAATCAGTATCTCCCTCAAAGTTAAAAAAATAAAAAATAAAATAAGATTGCATGTATTCATAATTTAAGTTCAACATCTATAATTTTGTGGAAAAATATTTATTTATGTTTTTTTTGTTGGTTGAAAAGTTGATTAAATTGAACATTTTTGCATAACTTTTTTGTTGGTGATCGTATCAAAAGTACATTTTGTAAAAAAGAAACATAAAATTTAAAATAAGTGATTAGACAAAAAAAAAAAGTAAAAAATGATCAATGGAAAATTTAACAACCCAACTAAAAACTCGCTTTTATAAATCACTAAACCGATTTACAAATAACCGAAAGAGTAAATATTTCCAAAAACTTATCTAAACATAAAAAATATAAAGATTGTTAGTACATTTTTTAATACATAAATTATTATTAATTTAAATTAAAACAACATAGAAAATAAATTTTAATTATTAAATACATTTTTTTTGGTATTTATTTACATATTTTATAGCATTATATATATATATTGAATTTTTTAAATAAATTAGGGGGACCACGGGCCCCCCGGGCCTGTTGTGGCTCCGTCACTGCCTACAACCATACTCAAAGAGAATTTTTTTCATCCAGATGAGTTGAGAACAACAACTCCCAGCGGCTATGTATTCTGCTCCTGTTGTCGAGAGAGAGATATACAATTTTTCTTCTTTCAAAATTATGACACGAGATAAGTTCCTATGTAGAAGTAACCACCAGAGATGATTTTTCTATCATTTAAGTTCTCGGCCCAATTCGCATCACAATACCCTGCAAGAGTTAAGTTCGTATCAGCTGAATAAAAATTATTGTAACCAAATGTACCTCCCACATATTTGATGATGTGCTTAACAGTCTTCAAGTGGAGTTACTTGGGATCAGCCTGATATCTAGCATACAGGCCAACATTAAAGCAAATGTCATGTCTACTAGCAGTAAGATAGAGAGGACTTCCAATCATACTCCAGTAAAAAGTTTGGTCAACAGATGTACCTTCATCGTCCTTAGACACTTTGACATGAGTGCCCATTCGAGTGTGAAGAGTTTTAGCATTTCAAGACCATACTTCTTAACATGTTTTTTTAGCATATTTATGCTGATGCAAGAAAATACCATTGATACCTTATTTTACATGAAGTGCTAGAAAGTATGAAAGTTTGCTTACCAGATTCATTTTGAACTCTGAGGACATGAGCTTGACAAAGTGGTTAACCATTTTATTTGAAAAAGTTGAGCCGCAAATGATGTCGTCGACATAGATGTGGACTATTAGAAGATCCTCATTAGTTCTGAGTGCAAAGAAGATCTTATCTACTCCCCATCGCTTGAACCCCTGCCCAAGAAGATACATTGAGAGCTTTTTATGCCAAGCTCGGGGTGATTTTTTTAGCCCATATACTAATTGAGTGTGGAAGTAACTGCCTCGATAAAGCATGTGCATAAAATTTCCTTGATGATTGATTTGCATCCTAAAATCGTGCTAACTTATTTTTGTACAAAAATCATGCCGTGTTTATGTCTGAAGCTACAAGTAGTATATATTTGGTAGTTGTCAAAATTTTGGGAAGTGAATTTATTTTGGAGGGAATGGTTCTATTTTCCCTTACATTAAGTGTTGCTCGAGTTTGAATTTCAAACTCAAAAAGTTGACCCGACTAAACCTATCAGTTATACAGGCCTCTTAATCGTGATTTTTCTTCTCTATCTATCCATCAGATCTCATCATTCTATTGCATATTCGCTTCTCTTTGGAAAATTCCATTTCAAACCCTAAAATCATTCTAACTTTCCATTCATTTTCTGTGAATTCTTTCTAAAAAAACCTAATACATGCCGAGAATAAAACAAAGATATGTGAAGATGAAGAAGGATATTCCTGAGCCTTCTCGCAGGTCAACTCGTCAAAGCGGGAGTACCGAGACACCCCCTAACCCAGCAAATTTCAACATGGCAGTGGAAAACCAACAACCTTCTCCAACCACTGAAACTAGGGTTTTATCAAGTCCAAAGAAATCTTCCAATATAAAGGTGGCCACATCCGAAGTTGTTGTAGAAAGGAAGTTGGTGGAACTGGCTCACCATCAGTTGCTAAATCTCCCAAAAAGCGAAAGAAGATCAAAGCAAGTGTCATCACAAAGGCGAAGAAGTCCAAAAAGAATATTGCTATTGCTGAACCTACTGTGGATGCTGATCCTACTTCCAAATCTGATGGAGAGTCATCACCTAACTTCAATGATGCTGGTGATTCTGCAGAAAAAGAGATTGATAATTTTATTGATGAACCAGATTAGTCCGACAACCGTATTTTTGATGACAAGGAAGTGTCGCCTGTTGAGGACAACAAAGTCAGTAAGATGCCGAAGGTGATGGTGATGATAGCTCTCTCATTGTGGGTAATGCTTTCTCTCACCAATTTTATTCACCCATGTCTGAATCTTGCTATAATGATATCTTTTCGCAAATGACTTTTCACACTGAACGATCTAATGTTGCTTCTCACTTTGAAAAACTTGGTTTTATGGACTTTCTAAAAGTGGTTGGTTTGGATAAATCTATGCGATCTGTTGGTAAGTTCTTCTTGAGGTTGGTTGGAGTTTTATTCGAACCTCTCATCATCTGTGTCAAATCTTAGTTCTGTAAAAGTTCAGCAGGTGTTCATCCCTAATATTGTGATATTGTTCTCTTCCATGGTTATCAGTTTTGTCTTGGGTCTTGGTGTGAGTTCATCATTGCTGCCCTTGAATGACAATCTTGATGAAGTGGCATTTGCTTTTACCGGGGGACAACTCAACAAATAACTTCCCCTTGGATTGTTTGTTAAAAGTCTCACCCCACAAGCCAATGCATTACAGAAGATTGGGTCTTTGAACTGAACACCCACTTCGCACAAACAATTTGTGACGTCCACTCAAGCTAGGGTTATTTTTCGTATTCTCAGTGGTACTCCTTTCGATCTGGGGTGTCTGTGATTTTCGAAAACATTGTGTCCTTTGCTGATACAAGTTGCTTCCATATTCGTCTACCATACATGCCATTCTGGTCAAGGCTGGGGTCAAGATGAACCCCAAAGTTGGTAATGTGTTATCGTCGTCCATTAAGCCAATTCCTCTTACTACTACTAAGACGACCGTTTGTCTACCAGCCTTAGTCAAGGCCCCTGAAGTTTCTTCCCGCCTTGGTACTTTTGTCACTCAAGAAGTGGCGGTTCTAGCCTCTCTTGAAAAGAAGCTGGGTGATCAGCGATGTTACTATAAGGAGGTTCTCGGCGCACTGAAGACAGGTGCCCCATTTCCGGCTAAATCGAAAAAGAGGGAGAAAAGAAAGTTGGTTGATGCTAAGGGGGAGAAACCAAAAGGAGGATCCAAAGGGTCAAAGACTAAGGGCAAGGAGATTGATGTTGCTGATGATATGGGATATTATATGTACCAGACCAGTCCAGCGGGATACAAGAATAAACCAGGTTGATCAAGATGGTAAAAGAAAATACTTGTCGAGCTATGAAGGTCTCAAGGTCGGATATAAGCGGATTCATAAGGGCTTAACAAATCCTAATACACAAAGGGGCTGGTCGAAGCACCAAACGGTTGAGCACAACAGAAAGCGGTTGCCCAAATGTGGTTGAATCCAACAGTGATGGAATGACCCAGTAGCTCGTCCTGATGTGGTCGAACACTAGAGCCTCCAAGGAAATCTCCAGCACGCGAGCGGAGGACACGCGACACATAACGAGTGGTCCAGGGCGATAACGGTCTTTGACATTTCCTGACGCATTCTGACGTGTTTCTGACACCAAGGTAGTGGAGGCAGACGATCGTACGACCGGGCAGTTAGGGCAGCCAACTAAGCTTGCCCGGGCAGCTCCTAGGGCAGGTAACTCGTCTTTATAAATAGGGACAAGATCTCTTGTTTTATATAGAATCTCATATACACTTACATACTTTGACATATATTCTTCATCTTCTCAAGACTGACTTGAGCGTGGAGACATTTAATTATGTTTTGTTTTTACTAAAACTTTTTGATGTGTCTTGTGGTTGTTTGCTGAACTCGTCATTTTGATTTTCGTAGGATATTATCTATAGTAATATGAATTTTTTTTCATGATTATATTTTATCTTTAATCGTTTAATTGGCTCCGGGTATGAGGTTGTTCAAATGAACAACACGTGATTATGTGCATATTCAGTTTCTTTTGTTCTTTTGTTCTTGTGTAGAGAGTTTAATGCAGGTTCCTTGAGAAGGGTTTTCAATTTATCTGCCAAAGAGGGAGAATGTAAGTACTTTTGGAGATTGGTAGTAAATCGACGAACCTTCATCTATTCCCAGGGATAAGCCGTACAAGAATAATTAATGGGTGTTTGTTTTATATTTCTTAGAGTGATTTTATTAGTATTAGTTAATTGAGACAAATTAATACGGGTATTAATTTTGCAGGATTAATATGGACTTTCCTTGTGAAGAAGATTCAGTAGCTGAGTGGGACATTCCATAAATAGGGACGACAGAATCAAATCAGGAACTTACCTTATAGAGCATGACTTTGCAGCGAAAAAAGGTTCACTTAGCATATGTGGATCCGGATTTAAGTAAATTACTGTGAAGGATGAAAGACAGTGCTACAGATTACTTTTTCCAAAGGGAGTTGAAGATCGTGATATTTGAGTGTTCTATTTTGTTGAGTGGTTTATTTTATTTGAATGTTAAAATTAAGAAAGGTTTCTTAATCACGATAAAGTTAGTGTTCTAAATTGTAACAGAGTGTTCGGAGGTTCACTTTGATCGGTTTGAGGGACTCAAACTAGAAAAACCACAAGAGACTTTTGATCGGATAAGTAGTTGTGTAGGTCGTTACTCAAGTCGAGTGTAGAAGAAGTCTCCTTGTAAACCCTTGAGAAATGGTTGTAATATCTACATTAATGAAAGAGATTCAAAGAGAGAGTGAAACGCTCTCCTGAAGGTTCAATTTTAAGAAACACTGCTTCCGCAATTGTATGAACCTTTCTCTGTTTACTGATTTATTTGTAAAGCGTATTCTGGTTGTTTTCATACATCCGTTTACGACCTCACCTAATTAGAAGAATAAAATCCTTCTATTATATTACCAAAGGTTAAAAACTTGAGAGCCTTCTAATAGGGATAATTAGGGTCGAAATAAATTAGGTCTTCTAGAAGAGAAATGAGTGGGAGAATATAAGTTTCCGTAACTCTAGTTGGAAAAGTCTATATTTAGCACCTCCTTAAGTTCCTAATGTAGTCTATAAATACACCATGTTCCAACCTCTCTTGCTAATGTTGTTTGGCAGATTTTTCTAGTCCTTAGGGGAGAGCAAAAATTGAGTTTTACACATATTGAGAGATCGGGAGTTTCGTTTAATCGCATCACCAAGATTATACGAAGCAGGAGTATAAGGTCATACATTAAAAGTTAAATTTTATTTTAAATTAAATTAATGGTCAAAATTTAGAGTTTTCGAAAGATAAGTAAGAGAGCGCTACACTGCCATTAGAGTTTACGAAAGATAATTGTGTTGTTTGATAGTTGAGACTGAATTTGTATAAAAATACGCACCTTGTGGAGCAGAGCCGACCCTGGGGCAGGGCGAGCGGGGCGACTGCCCAGGGCCCAAAATTTCTAAAGGGCACAAACTATTAGAATCCTCCCTATATATTATTCCCGAATGCGCTGAGCCTACGTGCATGTTTCTGGTGCTTCAGAATCCAACTTGGTGAAGAATCATGCTTCGTGATTAGGTTTAGACAAATAATATTGATATATTAATAATTAATATTTTAGGTCCGGACATTCCATAAATATTATTTAGCTAACTTAGGTATTTTAATATCACTTTTACTAATATAACCCTTTAATTCTTTGTAATTTAAAATAGTGAGACACTAGATGACTAATATATCCTTGACTTTTGATTTGTTTCCTTCAATTAGCTATTGAATTGTAAATGTATTTTAAAAGTTTATAACTTTTGTATTTCTTATGGGTTTTACATATATAATATATCAAATTAATCATCTTTTGATGATCTTCAATTTGACATTCATATTGTATGTATGAAATAAATAAATCATATTTATCTTTATAATAATAAAAAATAATAATACTTATTAAAATTAATTAGAAAAATAAAATTATTTCTCAATTGATATATTTATGTTTAATGTAGTTATATGTTGTAAGTCAAAAATATTATAATATAACATCAGTAAGTCGCACAAATAAAAAAGTGTCATACTAAATATATAATAATATAATATTTTTATAAAAGGTATTGAAATTTTCAATTACTTTTTCTCATTAATTTTAGATTTTAAGAAAAAATTAGCAAGCACCCGTGTAATACACGAGCGTTGTACTAGTTTTTTAAAATAAAAAGAAAAAGTATTTTAGTGTAATTGATTAAAATGAGTTAATTTTTTCCTTAATTTTCACACAACTAAATAGAGTTTTCATTTTGTATGATGAAATTAGTTTACAATAATTGATAATTAAATTAAAAAAATTTATATACATTTTTTTCTCTCATTTTTCTTTCGATCAATAAAGATATTTTTTTAACTCTTTACTTGAATATGAAAAATGTTACTTGTGTGCATATAGCTATCTTATAAGTGATGGTCATTATGGGGCATCGATTTATCCATTTTAAATGCCAGTTTTAATTTGTTGTTTATTTGCTTATTATATATATATTTTTTAAAATAATATTATTTAGTATTTCGGCAATAAAAGAGAACAATAAAATTAACAATATGGTTAAAGTAAAAATGGGATTAAGAACATGTTTATATTTTGTCATCTTTTTTTCTTATACAAGGACTTAACATGATTTATTCCTAGGGGTGAGCATAAGTGCAGTTCTGTTTTTGACCGAGCCACACCGAAAAATCCGAAAATGAAATATTTAATATTTTTAATCGAACCGCACCGCAATAAAAGGATTAACAAAACCAAATCGAACCGAAAATTTCAGTTTGTTTCGTGCGGTTTTGCGGTTAGCTGAAATTAAAAAAGGACAACCACAAAATAATGTTGAGAGTGAAAATTAGGTCAAGAAAGAATAGAAATAATAAATTTTACTTTTAAGTTTTAAATGTAAATGTTTAAGTGATGTTGTGTTCAAATTTATATGTAATCTATATCTATATCTATATAAAGATACAACAGATGTACCAAAATTAGTAACAAGAAAAGTCAATTAGCATTTATTGTATTCTTTATTGGAAGTTTTAAATTTTTTAATTATTCCTATAAAATCGATCAGCTATATATGAATCCTAAATTCCATAGTTTTGTGGATTTGATTTAGGTAAATTTCGATTGATGCTTACGATTTTGCAAAAGTCAAATTTTTTTCTCATTTTTTATTTAAAACAAACTGATTACCATTAAATCGAGAATTTCGAATTAGGAAAAATACTATAATAAGTATCTGTACCTAATTGCAACCGGTCATGTTTATTAAAAAAAAAAAACCGAACTGCATAGAAATTGAGCCCAATTTCAAATTGAAAATTAAAATTAAAAATCTCTTATCAATTGGCTACTACTTTCTTTAGTTCAATTTTTTTTTTTTTAACATAAAACAGAGTCTGGTAATATTAATTTGAAATTCAAATTGAAATCGGATTGAAACATTCTAAAATTTTAGATTTTGTTTAATCCTCTAGAATACAAATTTGATATTGATTGCATACACTTACAAAATTTCGTATATATCCTGCTAAATAATTTAACTGATTTATTTAACCTATCTAAAATCCTAATATAATTTGTGGCGAAATACGATATAACCAAAGACCACTTCACGTGTTTCTAGCGATTCATATGGCCCCTCCTGGCACAACCCTAGACACTCTAAGAAGAGATTTTTATAGACAAGGAAGAAGAATAAAAAAATTTGAATTCTTGTGCCTCCTGGAGTGGGCCATGCGCCCGAAACTAGAAGAAGCAGGGCTAAAAAAGGGGTGGGTGCAGGGCGAATGAAGCAGATTTTTAGTTTTTTGACTTTATTCAAACCCAAAAGAATGCTTTCTTTGCTACAAATCGCTTCGCTCAAACCTTTGCCAGGATCGCTTCGCTTATAATATGATATATCATTTATGATTTTTTTTAATAAAACAATAGAAGCACTATTTATTCATTTCGCCTCGCCAGTCCTACATTTAGTAGGACCGGCTCTGTGGTGGAGTGGGATAAGGGGCACCTACGGTGCATTTTTAAACAGCATAGGTGCTGTCACCGCAGACACCCCTCAGCCGGTGGAGTGACCCTATTGTATTGTTGCTTGTCATTACAGCAAGTAGTTTGCCCTTCCTTTGTAGAATACTTGTTTATTTTCTAGAGATTTTTTCTGTCGATTAAAAAAAAAAAAAAAAA
>CACSLK010027840.1:6722286-6735539 GCA_902706635.1 Striga hermonthica | reverse complement strand
AAATTTTGACAACTACCAAATATATACGACTTGTAGCTTCAGACATAAACATGGTAGGATTTTTATACGAAAAATAAGTTAGCACGATTTTAGGATGCAAATCAATCACCAAGGAAATTTTATGCACATGCTTTATCGAGGCAGTCACTTCCACACTCAATTAGTGTATGGGCTAAAAAAACCACCCCGAGATTGCCATAAAAGGCTCTCAATGTATCTTCTTGAGCAGGGGTTCAAGCGATGGGGAGTAGATAAGATCTTCTTTGCACTCAGAACTAATGAGTATCTTCTAGTAGTTCACATCTATGTCGACGACATCATCTGCGGCTCAAATTTTTCAAATAAAATGGTCAACCACTTTGTCAAACTCATGTCCTTAGAGTTCAAAGTGAATATGCTAAGCAAACTTTCATACTTTCTAGCACTTCAAGTAAAATAAGGTACCGATGGTATTTTCTTGCATCAGCATAAATATGCTAAAAACCATGTTAAGAAGTATGGTCTTGAAATGCTAAAACTCTTCACACTCCAATGGGCACTCATGTCAAAGTGTCTAAGGACGATGAAGGTACATCTGTTGACCAAACTTTTTACCGGAGTATGATTGGAAGTCTCCTTTATCTTACTGCTAGTAGACCTGACATTTGCTTTAATGTTGGCCTGTATGCTAGATATCAGGCTGATCCCAAGTAATTCCACTTGAAGACTGTTAAGCACATCATGAAATATGTCGGAGGTACATCTGGTTACAAGAATTTTTATTCAGCTGATACGAACTTAACTCGTGCAGGGTATTGTGATGCGAATAGGGCTGAGAACTTTATTTTTCCCTAAACAATAGAAAGCTCTACTAAATAAGGCCGAAGACAGAAATACAATATCCAAATACAAAACGAAACGACTGCAGAAGCAGTGAGAGAACCACACACATGTGGCCTAAAATACAACCAAACCCAAGCAACAAGAAAAAAAAAAAAGACCAAGAATCCGGTAGATAAAGCAGTAAACAATACACTGGACCTTTATCCCTCCTAACAAGAACCTTCCAACATCAAACAAACCATCACAGAGAGATAGGACCAAACAGAACCACCATTACCTACTATGCTGCAAAAAAGCTTCCCAATCATGAACTGCAACTCTGAATATGGCTGGAGGAGGTCTTCTCACCTGTTCAAACACCCAGAGATTCCTCGACTTCCAAAGCCACCATAATATATATGTTGACAATTGAATCCTAGCTTCAGAAGTTTACTTTTTGTCCATCTGGCATACCTGCCACCACCAATCCTTGAAAGTCTCATTCTCCCTTGGCCCTTCCCACCTTACTACAGCCATTTTCCAAACTGATTGAGCTAGTGTACAATGGAACATCTCTGGTGGTTGCTTCTACATAGGAACTAATCTCGTGTCATAGATTTGAAAGAAAAAAATTGTATCTCTCTCTCGACAACAAGAGCAGAATACATAGCCGCTGGGAGTTGTTGTTTTCAACTCATCTGGATGAAACAAATTCTCTCTGAGTATGGAGCCAGTGACAGAGCCACAACAGGTCTGGGGGGCCCGTGGGCCCCCTAATTTTTTTTTAAAAATCAATATATATATAATGCTAACACATGATAGGAACAGTTAGCCTAAGAGGGGGGAGCTTAGTTGGGGAATTTCCCGCTTGAAAGCATCTCACTAATGATCACATGGGTTTTGCATTACAAAGTTTGAAAAGTATGATATGTGGAACAAAGATCGAGGTTCCTTTGCCTTCTTGCTTCCCTGTACTTGTCCCTTCCTTGTTAGAGTCCTTGTTCACGCACTACGGAAAGGGAGGGCTTCCCACGCTCGAGCAGAAGTCATGCTTGCTCCTAGAAATGAGTATTAGTAAGAAGAGCGCAATCTATATAATGCTATAAAATATGTAAATAAATGCAAAAAAATGTATTTAATAATTAAAATTTATTTTCTATGTTGTTTTAATTTAAATTATTAATATAATTTATTTATTAGAAAATGTACTAACAATCCTTATATTTTTTATGTTTAGATAAGTTTTTGAAAATATTTACTCGTTCGGTTATTTGTAAATAGATTTAGTGATTTATAAAACTGCGTTTTTAGTTGGGTTGTTAAATTTTCAAATGATCATATTTTACTTTTTTTTTGTCTAATCACATTTTAAATTATATTTTTCTTTTTTAAAAAAAGTAATTTTGATACGTTCACCAACAAAAAAAGTTATGAAAAAATGTTTAATTTAATCAAATTTTCAACCAACAAAAAAAACATATTTTTCCACAAATTATAGATGTTTAACTTAAATTATAAATACATGCAATCTTATTTTATTTTTTATTTTTTTTTAAAGTTTGAGGGAGATACTGATTCTAAATATTTAAAAACTAGATGGTAAACGTATCGATATTTTTATATATAATGTTTTTACATGAAATGTGTGTTTACACTTAAACTAAAAGCACGTTATTTGACATTTAAAATTAGGCCCCCTGAATAAAATTCCTAGATCTGCACTGATTGTAGTCCCTTTGGAATTATATAATTTCTCGCATTTTATTTTAATTATCTACATTTTATTTTATTGTGTTGCTATTATTTTATTTTATATGCAAGTCTTGAATATTATCCTTATATGCTTGAGCTGACTTATAAATTGCTTGCTTTTATTTTATTTTAGTATTGCTTGCAATAGATTACAATATGGATGACTGGGTGACTGGAAAGACATTTGTGTCAAGGAGGAAAAATCAGGAGGCCTTATGAGAAGTGACAGAAGTCTCTTAGGCTTCAATGCTTTTATAAACAATATGGATATGGAAAAGCTGCCTATGCAAGGATACAGATTCACTTGGTGCAATCTCAGAGATGCAGAGGGCCTGGTGGAGGAAAAACTTGATATAGCCTTTGCCACAACAGATTGGTTGTTGGACTTTCCAAATGCCTCAGTTTCTAGTAAAGTGAGAAGTGCATCAAACCATTCAATGCTTCTCCTTAGCAAAGGAACAACTCAACCAAAGACTCCAACCAGATTTCACTTTGACAAGAGATGGCTCAACATGGAGGGTCTCAATGATATTGTCTCCTCTGCTTGGACTCAACCCACTTCAGGGACCCCATTTTTCAAACTCAAGGAAAAAGTGAAGAATACTAGGGCTGCCCTCCTCATTTGGAGCTCAAAATTCAAGACCAGCAACCAGCAAACAATTGAAGTGCTCATTAAGAAGCTTGAGGTGCTGAAAGAAGAAAAAGAAGATGATTATTGGGTTCAATGGAACAACACAAGAACTGAGCTAAATGCAGCCCATAGACATGAAGAACTACACTGGCAACAAAGATAAAAATTGAAATGGCTCAAAGATGGTGATGGTAATACCAAGTTTTTTCATGCATACTCTCCATCAAAGGAAGCTAAATGCAATCTCAAGGCTCTTAAATCCTAATGGATCTGTGCTTTCAACTTAGGAAGACATTGAACATCGTATTGCTGATTTTTACTCAGACTTATTCACTTCAGAAGGGAGCTGGAATGGTGAGTCAATTATTAATCTCATCCTTCAGACAATCACTGATGATATGAATCAAAGCTTAATGAGGCCAGTTTCAGAAGGGGAGGTGAAGGCTGCTTTATTCTCCCTGCCCCCGGAGAAATCCCCAGGTGAGGATGGCATGAATGCCCTTTTCTTTCAACACTTCTGGAATTTGGTTAAATTTGATATCTTTGAAGCCACCCTTAGTTTCTTCCAATCTGGAGCAATCTTGAGGTACTGGAACCACACTATTCTTTCTTTGATCCCTAAAGTAACTCAGCCAGAAACACTTTCACAATTTAGGCCAATCAGCCTATGCTGTGTGATCTACAAGGTTTTATCAAAGGTTCTAGCTCAAAGACTTATGATTTGTCTGCAAGAGTTGCATCAGTTCGCACCAGTCAGCCTTTGTGAATGGGAGGCAGCTTATGGACAACATCATAATCGCACAAGAGGCCTACCATTTCCTAAACAGACACTCCACAGGAAAGAATTTCTTCATGTCTTTGAAACTAGACCTTATGAAGGCTTTTGACAAACTTGAATGGCCTATCATTTAGAGAATTATGCTTCAAATGGGCTTTCAACCTGACTTTGTCAAACTGATCATGGTATGTGTTTCAACTACTACAATGTCCTTCAAAGTTAATGGTAAGATCGGTGGCCATATCACTCCATCCAGTGGCATAAGGCAGGGGGACCCACTGTCCCCCTACTTATTCATAATTGTTGCAGAGTTGTTATCTGCCCTCATTTCAAATGCTCAATTCTAAGGTTGTCTTCAAGGACTCAAACTTTCAAGCAATGGTCCTGCCATCACCCACCTTTTATTTACAGATGACTCCCTGCTTTTCTGCAAAGCTGGAGTGGATCAAGCAAACCAACTTATATCCATCCTGAACAAGTACAGAATGTTCACTAGGAAGAAAGTCAATCTTCAGAAATTAGAGATTTACATTAGCAGAAATACTCCTCAAAGTTTGAGAGATAGTATATGTGGAATGCTGCAGGGTATTGTTCCTCATAATTCATCAAGATATCTTGGGTTGCCATTGGGGATTGGAAGATCAAAGAAGGAAGTTTTTGACTTTATCCTATCCTCTATCAGAAACAAATTGCAGGGATGGAAAAATAAGCTTCTCTCACCAGCTGGTAAAGAGGTACTGGTCAGATCTATTATCCAGGCTCTCCCTATATTCTCAATGACTTACTTTAAACTACCAGTAGGCATTTACAAAGAAATATCTAGATTGTGTGCTGCATTTTGGTGGCAATCTGGTGACAACTCTGAATCTGGTATTCACTGGAGAAAATTGAGAGAGACTCACACTTCCCAAACTCAAGGTTGGCCTGGGTTTTCATGATATCAACCTTTTCAATGAGGCTTTAATCTGCAAACAGTTATGGAGAATCACCTCCAACCTTGAGCTGCTAGTTAGCAAGATCCTTAAGGATAGATACTTCCCCAATGATTCCATCTTCAAGGCAGAAAAAACCCAGAAAGGGTCTTGTCTTTGGCACAGGTGGCTTTATGTGATGCCTACCTTTGCTCAATGTATAAGAACATATATCAGAAATGGGCACACAACTAGGATTGATGATCTAAATTGGGTGCCAAAGTTGAAAAAACCTCATCCCTCATTGATTGAGATTGCAAGGGGACACTTAATTTGGGTAAAGGACCTGTTCCAATCCAATGGCTCTGAATGGAACAAATGGCTTGCAATACTCATGAAGATAGTGTTGCAATCCTCATGATCAACTTCTTTAACCCTACTAGACCAGACAGGTTGTTTTGGGGCCTGGAACCTAAAGGTCATTTTTCAGTTGCTAGCACATATAAATTTCTGGTAGCTAAGAAGTTCTTGCAGATGGACATCCCAGAGACAAGCCTTAATCCTTTTTCTCCCCATAAGATCTATCAAAGATGTTGGCAGATGAAGATTCAAAATAAAATTAAGCACTTCCTTTGGAAGTGCATCTCAAGAACATTGCCAACTGCTGTCAACTTGAGGAAGAAAGGAATTGATATAAATGCCATCTGCTCCATCTGTGGAGATCAACCAGAGACTTCAGAACAAATCTTCTTTTCATGCCTAAGAGCAAGTAGGATCTGAGAATCAACACTGGTTCACTGGGATGGCTTACAGCATTGCACCTTCTCCTTAAAAATTTGGTGGCAGCAGATTAGCATCATTAAACAAAATGATGTTGTTCAATCTAGGATTCAACTGTCAACCTACTTGCTTTGGTGGCTATGGAAATCTAGGAATCTCTGGAATTTCAAAGGATCTCTCATGCCTAAGCACATAGTGATTTCTGCTGCACAGAAGGATTGGTTGGAAGCTTTTTTAGCTGCAGGACACTGTGATGTTCCCTCCCATTGTTAGAATAGCTTTTTCTTATTTCTTTGTTCTATTTGGTTTTAGATTTTTTATTTTGAAGGGGTGTATTCTAGCTAGGCCTTATGGCAGTGGAGAGATGCATTCCCTCTTTCAGTTTGGTTGGTTTTTAGTTTTCTAGTTGTTGAGGTTATAGGTGCTTTATGTAGCATCTCTCAATTTTATGTTTTAGTAGGTTATTGTCTCTTGTATTTGAACATTTTTCTTGGTGGTTATATATAGCTCCTCTATCGTTCTGAAAAAAAAAAAGATTACTATGTGATTTTTAAGGGGATTGCCCTCTATTTTATATAATTGCTCACCTTTATAATTTTATGTGATTTCTCTTACCCATATTTCATGTGTATGCCTTGAATTAATTTGAATTTATTAGTTAGTTCGTTCGGGAATTTTCGGTTCAATCATGTAGAACCGTTTTCGACCCATTTTCCTTGGTTTTTATCTGAAACTTAGGAGTTATGTTTCTTAGCTCAAATGTGCATGAAATTTGGTTCTTTTGACCCAATAATCCGGCCCTTCCACTAGTTGAAAACCGACTATCTTGTGCTAATTTTTTTAAGTTTGGAGCAAAATTTATTCATAGTCCAAATTTCAAATTTCAAGTGAGGAAATATGGAAAGAAATCCTCCACCTCTACCTTATGGCCATATACCACCTTTCAAGAGAGCAATTATGCTCTTATATTTTTGTCATGATTATATCTTAATCCCAATTGATCTCCTCCATCACATTTAAGGTGATTTCCTTCCTTTTCCCTTACCATTTCACTTGTTTTGCATCAACACTTTCAGAGCAAGAAAACCATTTTTTTAACTCTCATTGCTAAAGAGAAATCACCAAAAATCATTCCAATCACCCCCTCAATCACCACCTCTCACAGCCCTCCACCCACCAGAGCGACACACTGCAAGCATCGCCGCTCGAGCTATGCCACCCGTGATGAGCAGATCGACCTCCACGTTTCCATCCTCGAGCAATGTGAATGAAGAGCCTTCGACCAGGCAAACCCTCTGTAACGCCCCAAAGATTTTTGAAGACATTTCCGGACTTATCCAAAAATCTTGTTTTAAAATTTCGAAACCATTAATCAATTTATAAAACATTAGGCGCTACTCGAGAACTTTGCAAAGCTTAACACATAATCAGCAGAAAGGAAACGAGAATATTCAACATTATTCAAGTTCCAAGACTAGATTTCAACATATCTAGTGATAGGATTGTCAGCATAATCCAAACTGATAAAAATACTCAACATGTTCAACAGTCCAACCAATTCCAAAAGTAATAGGGATGAATAACAAAGTCTGATAATCTCAACATAAATATCAAAGCATGCAGAAGCAATAAAAAGCATTAATAATGTTTGACCATCCACTCTTCTTCAGTCTCGTCATGTCCAACACGTGCTTAATCTGCATCAATGAAGAGCAGGTGGGGATGAGCACAAATATAAACGAGGTGCTCACCACTATGCATAATATATTAGTAAGAATCATATACTAGAGTCATATGCAAGTATATTGTCAAAAGTCATAACTCACTACTCTCCTACTCATCACTATACTCATGTGCACACCTATCAAAAGCTGCCAGGGGTAAGCCCAAACTCGTCAGCGGGATTACAGTCGTGCCGAGGTTCAACATCAACGGTCACGGCCCATCGACTAGGCTAAAATGAGTCTACCTATCACAAGGTTGGAGATCGCCCACCACTGGACACCGTCTCATGACTCACACATACATTCATAGAATACAAAGTATAAAAATCTTACCTCAATTATAATATAGCAAATTTTAGATTAGAACCCACCTGGAAATCGAGGTAGAATATCACACAAAAGAAAGTTCGTAGATCGAGGGCTCGACTCCTCAAACACCTACATTTAAGCGAGATAATATATTAATAATCTATCTCACTACTAGAATTTAACATGAAACCCATACTTAATAAAAATTAAGATTTAAGGGTTTTTATAGGATTTTTCGTGGATTGGAACTTTCTCGCTTTTTTTTTTTAGAAAAATAGGACTCGGAGAATTAAAATTGAGGTTTCGGGACTTAAAATATTTTTTCAAAATTTTTTGTATTTAAAAAATAATTTTTAAAATTGAAATCAGTATTAAAACGGGCTTCCGGAACTCAAAATAGGCTAAAAGTCAATTGGGCCGAAACTGTTAAGTAATCTGGGCCTACATGCCATTTGGGCTGCTAAAACAGGTATTTGGGCCTAATAAAATGGCTGCAGGTCGCGGGCCTTTGCTGGGTTTACACGCTGGCCGTACAGAGAGGAGGCGCGGGCTGGAATCGAGCCAACCGGCCCGCGCGCTGGGATGACTCTCAATAAATAAATAAATAAAGCCTATTACTTACGCAAGGAAATGGGACAGAACCCCCGACCTTACACACAAAAAAGCGCATAGATGACCACTGCGCTACACGCTTGGTTGTAGTTCTAATTGAAAACATAAATCAATGAATTTAAAGGTAAACCTGCTATTTAAACATAAAACAAATTGAACAGAGGTTGCTATCTGCTAACAAGCTGGGCAATTATTCGACCAAAAACGACGACCACATATCTAACGGCAACCGGATCAAGACTTACACATTTTCAGAGTTTTGCAAATATATTTTGAAACCAGTTTTAAAAGGTTTGATAACAAAATGACAAAAATAATACAAAACAAACGACGGGGGTACGAACGATCCAAACGACAAGACGACGACTCAAAATGACAAAACGAGACAGCGAAATCACACGAATTCATCACAACAACGAGACTCAATTAATACAATAAACGAGAGTTCTGATAATCCACGAAAAAATTACGAAAGGACCACATCGATTGAATGCACCGAAAATAGATAGGTCATCCAACGAAACCCGAATCAACGAACGTTAACCAACGATCAATCACAACACGCAGCAATAGACAGAAGAAGGTTCAGCTGATACTTTTCTTCGAGAATATACGAGTTTGGTTGGAAAATCGGACGAGACGACGGGAACAAAAGGAAGGACGGTCCGACACCTCGAAAGCTCGGAATTCCTCGAATACGCTGCTGCTTGCGAAAGTATAGACGTACTGGTTGCCGCGGGACCTCACCTTGACAAACGGCTCGACGAAGGCGGTCGACGGCGGCTCAAGCTCTTCGGCTATGGCGGACTGGATATACAAGCAGGGAAAGGTTGCGACTATGCAGGATTCCGAGTGATGAACGGCCAAGGTCACGGCTTCTGGGTGCTCCAACGACGGTAGGAGTCCCGCGAAGAGACGCCGGCGAAAGGAGAACCACCGGACTGGTGCGACAGCTCCCCCTTTTTTTTTAAAGCGGCTCTAGCGAGAGAGAGAGAACAGAGAGAGCTGGGAAAATTTGATGAAAGAAAAATGATCTTTGGTTGAGATATAGTAGTGACGGACGAACGTGCGAGGGAGAATCGCACAAAATTTAATGATATGTTGAAGATGACAATAGACTCGGTCTCACAGGGAGTACAAAATATCTGATCCAATTAATAACACTTGCAGATTTTGCTTTAACGGGCCAAGAATAAAATACATTGATTGGGCCTAGCTATTAATCAAAGAATTTGGGTTGTAAAGTCTTAGGGTCCAAAGACTTTTAGGCCAATAGTAATTAGATAATGGACCAATATAAATAACATAGAAAATGGGTTGAAACTAAATTCCAATTGAGCCGAGATTTATGCCCGAGGAACATCGAACAATACGCTTGCCGAAGAATGTATATTAATCCAGAATATAAATATATATAACACACATTTTACTATTATTACTAATACTCAATTAAACACATTTTATTATTTAATAATAATATACATTTAAATAAGTAGCCAAGTTAGACATTTAATTAAATAACAATAATATTTACTTAATTATAATAATAAACATTTAAACATTTAAAAGTAATTAGACCAATAAATATGGAGTAATAATAATAACAATAATCACATTGACAAATAATAATAATAATAAAGAGGACAAATAATAATAAGGAGAAATAAATAATAACTCAAAAAAAATCCACAATCAAATGGGGTATTACACCCTCAGCCTTCACCTCTTTCCATTCGCACACCCATCGTCGAGGACGAGTTACGCCATCCGAGGCACGTGCTTCGATCCAGCCATCCCTTTTCTTGTAGATTCCTTGAAGCTGAGTACTTTAGCTTGATCCCTCTTGTTTGGTCTTATTTGTGAGTATTAAAGTTAGATCTCGATTTATTAAATTCAGATTTAAATTGCGATTTTAGGATCTTGTTGTTTTCTCAAGTATTCTAGTGAAATTGCATGGAAATTGAAACTCTTTAAAATGTAGTTTTTTTTTGTTGAAGTCATGTGATTTTGATCCTTAGATTAATTCTCGAACCCTTGTGGTATTGATATTCGTCTATCTTTGTCGAAGCCCTTTTATTGCCTTGCATCGTAGAATTTTTTGCCAAAAACCATAAGAGTCCCTGCGAAAATATATTGCTCGATACAACCAGATGTGTTTAGAGGTGCCCATAGCGGGCGACGAGGTGAAGGCAGGAGGATTGATTAGGAGTCTGCGACCAGGACCATGTCGAACGTCACTGGCGAAGATGCCTGCTCGAACTTACGACGAGGTGCTTAAGAGATGCAAGAATTACATTAATTTAGAAGAAACGGAAGCGGAGTTTGCTAAGCTTGAGGAGGTTTTGAAGCCTGAGCAAAGGAAGGAAAGGCTGAGCTTGCCCAGGAGGGGATCATCTAGGAAAAATTCCCCAAAAGGTGGATCATTTAAGAAGCTGTCGCCCAGAAGGGATGGGCGAAATTCACTCCGAGAGGGACGAGAAGATCGCTGGCAAGGACGACCCCGGTTACCAAACGACCAAAGATATAACCATTTCACTCCTATCAACGCCCAGGTGGGCGAAGTCTTGGTGGCCATTGAGGAGAATTTGGAAAGCAAGGAGGTCACGTGGCCGGCGACGAGGTTCGAGGGACCGACCAAACCCAAGTCGAATAAATACTGCAGATTCCATAGGGATTATGGGCATAACACGGAAGATTGTAGGCACTTGAAAGACGAGATCGAGCGTCTCATACAGGCAGGGCACTTGAAAGAATTCCTCATCCGCGATCGACCGTGGGGTAAAGAAAAGAGAAGGTGCAGGGAGGATTCAGTGGCAAGGAGTGACAGGGATGATGATAGGGAAGAAGACGCTAGAAAAGAGAGAAGGAGACGACAGAACGATGATCGAGAGGAGTTGAGGGGGGGGGTGCCCACGAAGAGAGGCACAATTTATATGATCTCAGGAGGGCCCACGGATGGAGATTCAAACAATGCACGAAAGGTGCATGTGCGAGCTGTGAAACGCAAAAGGGAAGAGGTCGGGATAACTGGTCGAATGCCAGTGATCAGCTTTCGAGCAGAAGACGCGGAGGGGATCTTGCAACCCCACAATGACGCACTGGTCATCACGGCAGAGGTGGCAGGTTTCGACGTAAAAAGGGTGTTCATCGACACTGGAGTTCGGTCGATGTGATGTTCTATGATTGCTTCACGCAGATCAACAAACATTTGAATCTGAAGCTGAAGCCGGTGGCGATAGCCTTATATGGTTTTAATGGAGGGGAGGTGATTCCAATGGGCGAAGTGAGCCTGACTGTAGCGTTGGGGTCGGGCGATACGAGGAAAGTAAGGATGGTCCGGTTCGTAGTGGTTGGTGCAGAATCGTCTTATAATATCATTTTAGGACGGACAGATTTAAACGCGTTCCAAGCGGTCGTGTCTACATACCACATGAAGATCAAATATCCGGTGGGGGAAAATGTGGGCGAGATTGCTGGGGACCAGCTCACGTCGAGGAGTTGTTACCAAACTACAGTCAGCAATAACAAACAGATGGCGGAAAAGCAGTTGAAAGGCAAGGAAGAGAGGCCCGAGCGATCAGGAGGGTCGAGAACGAAGGAGGAAAGGGGATGGTAGGATAAAGGAAAGGAAAAGATAGACATAAAACCCGGGGGCGAGGTCGAAGAAGTTAAGATGGTGCAGGGATGTGATGATCGCAAGTTCAGGATTGGAAAATATTTGGGAGAGCCAATCAAGTCGAAGTTGGTCAGTCTAATAAGGGAGTTTACAGACATCTTCGCGTATACAGCGGATAAGCTAACAGGGATCGAAGCAAGGGTGATCGAGCACAGACTCAATATTTACCTCAGCATAAGGCCAGTAAAACAAAAAAGGAGGCATCATGGGGTGGAAATGGACAAAATTATCAAGCAGGAGGTCGAAAAGTTGTTGAACGCCGGGCATATCAAGAGAATCCAGTTTCCAGAATGGTTGTCCAACACGGTGATGGTGTCCAAATCAGGAGGGAAATGGAGGATGTGTATCGACTTTCGTGACCTGAATAAAGCATGCCCGAAGGATCTGTACCCACTACCACGGATTGACCAGCTGGTAGATTCCACGGCAGGATGTGAGCTGCTCAGTCTAATGGATGCCTCACAAGGGTATCATCAAATTCCCCTAGAGAAGGAGGACTGGAAGAGGGTGAGCTTCATAACGAGCAAAGGCACCTACTGCTATGTAGTTATGCCATTTGGGTTAAAGAATGCCGGGGCGACTTATCAAAGGCTCGTCGACCAGATTTTCAAAGACCAATTAGGGAAGAATATTGAGGTATATGTCAACGACATGCTAGTGAAGAGCAAGGTGGAGGCGGATCATGTGGGTGACCTGAGGGAAACTTTCCAAACACTGAGGAGGTATGGTATGAAGCTCAATCCAGCCAAGTGCTCGTTTGGTGTTAAAGCAGAAAAGTTCTTAGGCTATATGGTGACAAAGCAGGGAATAGAGGTAAATCTCGAGAAAGTGAGAGCAGTGATGGAAATGAAGCCACTTACCAGTGTGAAGGAGGTTCAAATACTAACTGGTCGAATAGCGGGGTTGAGCAGATTCATCTCTCAAGTGGCTGAGAAGAGTGGCCCTTTGTTCAAGACGTTGAAGAAGAGCTCGAAGTTCCAGTGGACAGAGGAAGCCCAGAAGGCCTTCGAAGAGTTGCGAGAGGTGCTGGCAAACTTGCCCTTGCTAGCTAAGCCAACACATGGAGAAGAACTTGTGCTCTACATTTCAGTGGGCGAGAGTTCAGTAAGCTCGGTACTGTTGCGAGAGGAAGGAGTGGCAAAATTCCCAATATACTATGTCAGTCGAGTAATGCAGGGAGTAGAGTTGAGGTACTCAGAAATTGAGAAATGTGCATTGGCGGTGGTCGTGACGGTCCGAAAGCTAAGGCCGTATTTCCTAAACCATAGGGTCAGGGTGG
>CACSLK010027840.1:6609073-6622112 GCA_902706635.1 Striga hermonthica | reverse complement strand
TTGAATGTTTGTCTGTGATTTGTGCATATCGAGATCCTCGTGGGTTCCAACAGACCTTGACTCTTCTTGACCTATTACTTACACGCGTAACTACATACAATTGGTCGTGATAATTTTTTTTAAGAACATGCAAATGCACATCTCTTATCTATTATTTACACGTAAAAATAACAACATATAATCGGTCGTTGCTAAGAATCAATTTCTTTAATAATATGCCAACGCACATAAAGACTGACCCTGATCTTAATTGAAATCCTAAGATTTGAAGTAACTGGTGCTCTAGCATTTAAATGAAATCTTAAGATAAATCTTTTTATAATATGATAATTTACTTGGGCAGTCAGACAATGAGCTGTTAGTTTAATATCGATTATATTTGATTAGCTATACAATATTCACTAATATTTCAATATTTTTTATACAAAAAGACTGACCATGACTGTTAAATGGAACCCCAAAATCATAAGGAACTGGTGCCTCTGGAACTTAAATGGAAGTCTAAGATGGATCTATTTATTATATGATCATTTATACAACAGTTGGACAAATGAATTGGTGTATATCTACAAAAATATATATGAACAATACAAAACATTAAATACTATATCACACTAATTTTATGAGAGAGATTATATATAGTAGATATAAAATATAAAATATTAGTGATTAGACATTACTTCAGGCTAATTTTTTCACGGCGAACAATTTTTAATTGAATGTGTGACAACTTGTTATATATTTTCAAACTGAGCAATTTTTAATTGGATAGCTTTCCTATTATATGTGTGACAACTTTTTAGGTAGTAAATATATATATATATATATCAACTTTGCTAAGAAACCAAATGGTTGGTTTCCTTATGGAACCAACCACCAATGAGACAGTGCCACATGGGGTTGTCCCACATGAAAATCATGTGGGACAACCCCATGTGGCACTGTCTCATTGGTGGTTGGTTCCATAAGGGAACCAACCATCTGGTTTCATAGAATAATTGATATATATATATATATATATATATATATTGCAAAAATTTATATTTTGTGTATACAAAAACAAAAAATCGAGTTGCTATACAAAATTTTGAAAATTTTATTTTTAAAACCAATTGACAAAAAGAATACCAATAAAGGGAATTGGTGTATATCTCAAAAAAGAAAAGATTTGTATATCTCATATAAAATCGTTCATTCTCAAAATCTGCTACAATGAAGAATATATTTAAATATTAATATAAATATATTTAAATATGAACATAAATTTATATTTTGTAATTGTTGGTTCTAATAAATATGATAAAAATAAAAAAGAATCCTCACAAATGAGAATTCCAAAATTGACGCCATGTAAATTTAAATATTACTATAATTTGTTTTTTGTGTGTGTATGTAACATATATGTTAATCCAAATCAATAATTCTAATAAATCTGTTAAAATAAAAAGAATCTTTGATAAATAAGAGTTCCAAAATCGGCTACATATAATTATTTACATAATCTTTTCCTACAAAACCACTATTAATGTAATTAAAGAAACCAAGAATTTACTAAAACAAACACAAACCTAAGTATTAAATATGCGTAGAATACTGTGTGATAATCAACTGATTAAAATAATAACTTTGTTTCCTTTACATAAAGATATCAAAATATTAAATGAATAATATATTTTCTAATTGAATATCGTAAGGCAAGAGATTCTAAATTCCATATTGATATGGACCTGCAAAAAGAGGGTATTGTTTTGGATTTTCATTCCATATCATAAAAGGAAACAAAAATTGGAAAAACATATTTAATATAAATAGACAATGATTAATGAAAGTTTGTTAAGTTACTATTTTTAGGCTAAAATTAATGAATTTGGCGGGAAAAATTACTAAAAGTGAATTATGTTAATCCTTATTATATATTAATACATTCAACCCCGTAATTTATCAGTAATTCGCGGGGTTGTCTGTTCTTCACTAAAAGACATAATTGTGCCAATCGGATATATTGGGAGTGATTGGCGACCTCCTACGACCATTCCACGATGACTGGAGTGATTCCGGTGACCTTCCGCCATCGAACGCCGCCGTGCCGGCAGACGACGCGCCACCACACCCCGCTAGATGGACTCACTCGCGCCCAGCTTGTTTGCTCAATTTCTGCGCAGCAGTCCTCGAGCCCAAACGACCGCGGCCGGCTTGCAAGGAGCAGCCCAGTCGATCCACGTCATCCCAGGTGGAGCCCAGGAGCGCGCATTTGGCCCAGCGAAGTGGAGGCCAAACAAGGGAGGCCCAACTAGCGAAGCAGCCCAGCGAGAAGGTACGCGCGGGCCGCGCGAAAGACGTCCTGCCCGCGCGCGACCTGCACTACCTCTCAGCGTAAGCCCGCGAAGCCCGACTCCAGCCCGCAAGGATTCCGGCAGTCCAGCGCGCCTCACCCTACCTCCGCGGCCCAAACTATTTTGTCGCACGGCCCACAACGCTCAGCCAGCCCAGAATGTGCCCAGATCATCTCAGCTCAGCCCAGACACGTCCAGTTTGGTTCAGGATGAGTCTAGTTGGTCCAGGCGGGGTCCAGCTTGGGTCCAGTGGGTTCGAGAAGCTTCGGTTAGTCCATGAAAAGTCGTACATGGTCGGTGAATGATCCGGTGATTGACAAGGATAAAAATGGAAATTAAAAGCGTCTCAGAGTCAGCAAATACGCATTGAACCCTCACTTCTAGTTCCGCTGTGCTCAAGGTTTAATTCGTAGATAGTCCGTGATATGCACATTGTTGAGATCCTCATCGGTCCCAACAAGTGGCATCAGAGAACTTGGTTTAATTCAGTTTTTTTCATTTGTTGGACTATACAGGCTTATGTGAATTATGTGCATACGAGTGCAGCCATATTTGTGTAATATTATTTCATAGCTCGGTTTTGTAAGATAATGTGTTTTCACTGTTATGGCCTTATGCTCTTGTTTAATTATTGCATGGTTTTAAAGCCTCGGACATGTCGAGGAATTTTGGGATGTGAATGTCTGTAATAATTATTTGCCCAGGGGTTGACCGTATAAGTTTAATTATTTGTTTAGAAAGCATGTAAACCCATCTGTAGGTCTAGGATTGAAATATGTAATGTTGTAAATTATATTTCGATCGTGTTGATGGCGGATGAACCCGGACGACCAGGGTGACCGGAGATCAACTAGACCGATGGACCTCGACGACCCGATTGACTGCGGACCACCGCGAGATCACGACCGACCGCACGAGTGTGCATGGAAAAAGGCGGCCTGGCCGCCAGGTGTCCCAGGTGCGCGACTCACGGTAGCCGGAGGATGATGATCAATCGTGGTGACCAAGCGGGGCGATCCGAAGATCCCAAGCGTGGCAGAGCGCTAAACAGATGTTGTGGGGTGCACGACATAACCCGGTGATCACTGCAGAAGGTTTTGTAGGGAGACGCTCGCGAGCTTGCCGACGACTATTCGACGGCAACGCAGCTGGATTCAATGACGGCAGCCGACATTTTTCCGGCAACCAATTGACTTGGACAAGAAGTATGCTGGAGAGTGAATTCTAGTCTGATGAGGAAAATTTTGTTCCAATGGGACATGGATGAATAATTTTCTAATTCAGCTAGAGCTCGAGTTAATGGACATAATAGTGAGATTTATTTACGTATTTTATTACTGCTATTAATTGTTATGCATGGTTAATTTATTGCTTTGTGGCATGTGATTAATTATTGGAATTGCATAAGTAAAAATCCACAATTAAAAATTATACTAAGTTTGAGAAGGATATTTAAAATTAAGTTAATTTAAAATTCCTAAGGCATCCATTTCTAAATTTTAGGTAAATCAATTAATTTCGGTATGGGCTCCCCCTCGGGTGACATCACTAAAATTAATTGTAGGTAATTATCAGGACAAATTTATAATTAGATGATTAGAGGAATTCTTATGAGAGCGTACGGGCTGCCCCTCGGATGGCGTACAATCGAATTTGATTAACTTAGGATCGAGAAATATGATTTACTTAGAATACGATTAAATTTATTAACCCCCCCTTGGGGTTCCCTTCTCTTGCGAATGAATTTGGTTTTGACTTATGGAAATTAATGGGCCTTTGAAAGTCCTTCTCTTGCGAATGTTGAGTTGTGTAGGGTGACCCTCGTATCATGCATTACCTCTCGATGTTTTGAGATGTCCGTGAATTTAAGTTAACATTGTTTTGAAGATATCAACATTAACAATTAAATTCAAAATGTTTAATTAGTAAAATTGTTTCGTGGTTCTCTAGTTTATTCAAACATGCCTTTCAATTTGTTGTCCATCATTCTCAAAAATAATTTACTGTTCGAAATTGATTAGAAATAGAACTTGGATATTGTCCTAAGTTGTTGAGAAGGACGAGCCATAGGGCGAGTGTATCATGTTTAAGCAAAAGGCAAAGGAAGTCGAACCGACCTATCCTTAGGACAATAAAGGTTAATCTTATTCACTCAGGAATCGATCTATTTCTAGGAAATGGAATCGATTGAGTGATGGAGTTTTCTGTATATAGAATTATTTGGTTTTGAGTAATTATCTTTGCGTACCAAGTTTTAGAAATAATTCAGTTTAAGTTTCTAAATTGTGTATGAATATAACGTATTGTTTGATGGCAAGTGTGATGTCTAGAAATTGAAACGTCTATGATGGCAAGTAACCAAAAGGTCTCACAGTGCAATAAATGGAAGTATGTGACACATCGACAAAACCAATAAGAGACAAGGTCTTTTGGACATTAGTTAAGTCTATGATGAGTTACTAGGATCTTCCAGTTTTTTTTTGCGGTTGTGTAGATAATGGCATAAGTTCTGAGCAAAGTTCGATTATGGACAAGGTTGAAACCCTGTCAGGACATATTTGAATTTAGAGTATTTTTGGCATCGGTTGAAAAGTTGATACTAATAAGATTGAAAAGTCGTTCAAAAAATTGGTAGTTTGTGGGATACTCTATAGTAACAAAAAACATGTTTTACAGTACTAATAATCAAAAGGTGATCATCAAAACAAATACTTGATTTTTAGAGGAATACTGAGTGATAAACCAAAGGCCCATTTGTAGAATTATCATAAGGAAAGATAAAGGTGAAAGTTCAAACTTCGTTACCACGTGTATAAAATGGTACACCACAATAATAATGCAATCATGTGTCTTTAGTAATACACTTTTGCCGAAGATACATTGTCGTATTGGGAGCGCTGCAAAGTGATTATCATACGCTCGTGTTATTGAGAAAGTCGTAGACTCAGTCTCTAGTAAACACGAAGACATGAATTCATATTCTTGAGAAAAGCCTTTGGACTTAGGCTCTAGTGAATATGAAATAAATCCTTTGTTATACGATAAGATGCTTATTGTAGTGGGAGTGTTGCAAGGCAACTGCCATAGATTCATGTTTTATGAGAAGAGTGTTGGACTCAGTCTCTTGTAAGCATGAAAGTATGAGTTCACGTTCCTGAGAAGAGTCTTTGGACTTAGTCTCTGGTTAACATTGAACTAATCCATGTTTATACAATGAGAATCTCTAAGATAGTAGATGCAGGAACTTAGCAAAAAACAATGATTTCTGATATAGGGTCTTGGAATCTAATCGGATCTCGGATCTTGTAGAACCACTAACGCCATTGGGGTTAATGGATCTATGAGTAAATTTGTGTTGACTTTTACAAGTAGGCTTGTTGTGAAATAATGAACTCAGAAAAAAATTGGATCTTTTATGAGTTAACCTTTTCACCAGTAGCCAAACTTGAGTCTATATGAATTTTAGGCCGAGGCCACTTATATTTAATATAAGTCTGCCATCGTGGATATCAAGACGAGGTCTTGAAGGGAGATCCATGAAGAAGAACCTCGAAAGTTTCATTGTAGATTGCTAAGAGCATCTAGTCAGTAAACTGAAATGGTCTACTTATGGACTAGAGTAAGGTTTGTTAACGGGTACATTTATATATCGGTTGATCAAGTATGTGGATATGATCAGTCACCAAATGAGAATTGTGTGTTTAGGAGAAGCATGGTGGTATTTTTATACTATGCGTAGATGACATTTCGATCAATTGAAAAAAGATTAAGGTGTTGTTCGGCGCAGAGGTAAGGTTATCCATGAAGTTTGATATGAGATATTTTGAGAAATCGACACAAGTTCTTGAGATCAAGGATCACAAGAAAGGATTGTTGTGATTTTCTCAAACGTCTATCTATGGACTATCATAAGGCTTATTTGTAGCATATGCGACACAACATCAGTTCCTTATATAGGAAGCCTAATATGTGCAATATAGTAATTGAGACCTGATATCTATTTTTGCTAAGGGCATAGTTGGTAGATATCGAAGTAATCCTGGTTAGGTGCAATTGGTTCATGGTAGAACATATGATCAAGAGCTGTAAAGGGCTAAGGATAATATTTAGATCTACCAAAGGAACCATATCCAGCCTATGGATTATAATAGATTTTGATTTCTAATCAGACGTGAATGATAGAGTAAAATCTACCTCGGGATTTGTGTTCACTTGTGAGGTGAAACCAAATGTTTGGATCCAGAAACCTCTATTGGACTAGAAATGTAAAGATCCTTGTTTGCCCATGTTGGATCACAATTTGATTGTGATGGTAGTTGGTGCAGTTGCAAACAGAAAGGAATTACAAGTTCATAAGGCAAGTGAGCGCATAGAGAAAGTACGACCCATTGTGAAGAATCGCAATGGCGTAGAGTTTTATCGCCTAGTTACGTCAGGAGACGACCAGGAAGATCCTTTTAGAATTGGCATTTTGGCGAAAGCCGTTGATGGCCATTGTAAAGGATTGGAGAGTCAGATGTATGGCAATTAGGACAATAGTTCTTTGAGAATAGAGATAGAAAAAAGTATACTAGCGGAAGCTTTAAGTATAAGTGTGAGATTGTTGGTATATATACTTAAAGCTTGGCTTTAGATGTATTTGAACCCGTTAGAATGAGAATCATGTTTAATTAAACAAGTCTACATTCCGTTGTTTTGCATTAGATAGGGTGGGTCGTCATCGGGCGAACCGAAGATCACTCTATCAGTTACTCGCGAAACAAAAATTATGGTTCACAACCTAGATGGACATGAACACCCCATCCGAACGGTTGTAGTGTCAACGGTACATTTTTTCTTGACTGATTAGTTGCACTAGTACATTTTTGTATTGAACAAGATCCCATAGATGAGCAGTTCGTTTTATACTGATCGTCGTAAACGAACTAGGCCTCGTTTAATTACTGCATTCTCTTAACCCGTAAGATATTGAATAGACATATATATGCAGTATATATTGCTTTGATTCACATGGGTGAGGTTTAGTGAACTGGATTAATATACCCTCTGTCTTGGGTAATATTTCTGCATGTAAGATGTGCTATTAAGATATTTACGGTCACCGTGTGTGATAGTTTGATGATGTCCACGAGATGAGTTCATGAATGATTATTATGTTAATTCTGTCCAGTGGAATTTATTTCGACATAATAATAATGGTATTAGTGGTACTAGTCTCGGTTATAGATGTCGATTAATTTGATTGTCAGTAATTAAATGGGTTAATTGCATAAAAAACCACCACTTTTTGTTTTATTGCAAATAAAACTCAACCTTTTCAATTTGGCAAAAAAATACCTAACTTTTATTAAGTGTTGCAATTTTGTCTCGTCCCCCGGACCGCCGTGGCCAACCGCCACCCGCCGCCGCCAACTTTGCCGGATATTGGAAATTTTTATATGATCTTGTAGCTCTCCTTCGTGCCAACAACATATCCGAATTTCACGAAAAAAATTCGACGATAAGACGTCCAATTTTTCGGTCAAAGGTCGTAGATCTAAATTTTTTACGACCTTTGACCGAAAAATTGGACGTCTTATCGTTGAAATTTTTTCGTGAAACTCGGATATGTTGTTGGCACGGAGGAGAGCTACAAGATCATATAAAAATTTTCAATATCCGGCAAAGTTGGCGGCGGCGGGTGGCGGTTGGCGGCGGCGGTCCAGCGGACGAGACAAAATTGCAACACCTAATAAAAGTTAAGTATTTTTTTGCCAAATTGAAAAGGTTGAGTTTTATTTGCAATTAAACAAAAGGTGGTGGTTTTTTATATAATTAACCCTAATTAAATTAGTTGATAGACATTATATCATAAACACTGGGAGATAAATCGAGTAATTATTATTGGAGACTCAAATATAGTTTGAGAATAAAATTGAAAGTTTATTCAATAATACTACTTTAGTGGAGTGTACGTATTATTCCTATTTGGGTTTGGTAGGCTTGGTCTATATTCTAATCCAAATAGGAGAAGCCCAATTTAATGTCTCCTTAGGATCCCTGTTGTAGCCTATAAATACATCACATCTCTTGGGATTAGGGATGGGAAGTCATTCACACGTACAGAAATCACGTCGCCACCTCTCTCTATTCTCTCTCTTGTGTTCTCTTCTTCTTCTCCAAGTAATCTCATTAGAGATAGATCCTATTTCATCGCCCACAAAAATGAACGGATTAGATGTCGGGTCATACAACAGAATATCTAAGGTGATCGAGTGATTTATATATATCTAAACTCGTATTATATACATATATTCAACCCCGAAATTTATCTGTAATTCGTGGGGTTGTCTGTTCTTCACAAAAAGACATAATTTTGTCAATCAAATATACTGGGAGTGATCGGCGACCTCCGGCGACCATCCCACGACGACCGAAGTGATTCCAGAGACCATACGCCGTCGGACGCCGCTCCGCCGGCAGGCCACGCGCCACCACACCCAGCTTGTTTGCTCAATTTTCTGCGCACGAGTCCTTGAGCCCAAACGTCTGCGGCCCGCTTGCAAGAAGCAACCCCGTCGATCCACTTCAACTAGGTGACGAGGAGCCCATGAGCGCGTGTTTGGCCCAGTGAAGCAGAGGCCCAATGGGGAGGCCCAACTAGCGAGGCAGCCCAGCGGGAAGGGAGTATAGCTCGCGGGCCGTACGCACTACCTCTCTGCGTCGGCCCACGAAGCCTGCCTCGAGCCCGCGAGGTGCCCGACAGTCCAGCGCGCCTCAACCCATCTCCACGACCCAACTTGTTTTATTGAATGGCCCAACAACGCCCTGCCAGCCTAGAATGTGCACAGATCACCTCAGCTCGGCTCAAACACGTCTAGTTCGGTTCAGGATAAGTCTAGCTGGTCCAGACCGGGTCCAACATGGGTCCAGTGGGTTCGGGAAGCTTCAGTGAGTCCACGATAAGTCCAGGAAGGTCCGACATGGTTGGTGAACGATCTGGTTATTGACAAGGACAAGTCCTGCTGCCCAACGGACTCTAGGTTTTAGACGATCTCCAACAACAGAAATCAGAAACGTCTCAGAGTCAGCAAAATTAAAAATGGTACACGTTGAACCCTCGCTTCTAGTTCCGCTGCGCTTAGGGTTTAATTCGTAGATAGTCCGTGACATGCACATTGTTGAGATCCTCACCGGTCCCAACAAAAGTAACGTCTCCCACTGCAATAGCTGCCACTTTCTTAGCATCGCCCATGTAGACGGTGATCCCTCCCTCCTTAAGCCATCTGGTTTCCTAGAACCCCTAAAAAGAATTGCAGACATGATCAATGGCTCTAGTATCTACACACTAGGTTCTGGTAGATACAACCACTAAACATGTTTTTACGACATTAATGAGAGAGTAACCTTTCTTGAAGAAATGACAGTCGACCTTCTGTCCCAATCTCGCAACTCTAGACGACTCTACCACTAGAATCGTGTTTCTAAACATGTTCTGGTAGCTTCATTTTCTCTTTATCCTTACGGACTTAAAGGATGAGTCCATCTCTTGTTCTGGTAGAATCATCTGTCGCTCCTCATGGATAATCTTCTCAGCCGCCTCAAGTTCCCAAATCTGCTCAGTTAGATTATTCTGAAGAATCGGGTTGTAACTATAGCAGAACTGATTGAGGTCCTTATGCAGAAAAAATAGTATTATGTCAGCCTTGATGCACTCTTGAATTAGTGCACCCTCAGACTCTATGAGAGTGAACTACTCCATTAGCTTCTGGACATGATCCCTTACGGGAGTGCCCTTAGCCATGGTAATCGACATGACAATGTCTAAGTTCCTCTTTCAATCAAATGGTTTGGGATTAGCAAGTTGTTTTCCTTTAGAATTGATAGATAACGGATTGGAGGACATGATGAATAAAGCCTGAGAAACAAAAAAAATATTTTACATATTTAAACACATTAAATTGAACTGTTAAAATTGACATCCTCAAAACAATATAAACCTAAATCCACCGGCATCTCTACACTCCGTGAGTAAGTATGCTACGTGGGTCGCCCTGCATACTCAACATTCGCAAGAGAAGGGTTTTCAAGAACT
Source organism: Striga hermonthica (assembly GCA_902706635.1). Classification (NCBI taxonomy): domain Eukaryota; kingdom Viridiplantae; phylum Streptophyta; class Magnoliopsida; order Lamiales; family Orobanchaceae; genus Striga; species Striga hermonthica. Next base: position 6,611,705 of record CACSLK010027840.1, on the reverse strand, counting down.
CATTAATTTCCATAAGTAAAACTAAATTCATGACGAACGAAATTAATAGTCGGTCTCCATTTTCCCATGCAATAAATTCAGGAACCCCGTGGTGAGTTTATAAATAAATTTCATTCTAAGTGAATCTCATTTCTCGATCCTGAGGTCATAAAATTGATTATACGTCCCCGTGAGGAGGCCCGTACGCTCGCTTAAGATTTCCTTTAACCTTCTAATTTTAGAAATTTGTTCTGGTAATTACCTATAATTAATCTTAGTGATGTCATCAGGGGGAAGCTCATACTTTAATTAATTGATTTACCAATAAATTAGAAATTGAGGCCTTAGGAATTTTAACATTAACTTTAACTTAAAAATCTCTTCTCATACTTAGTATAATTTAAATGAGGATTTAAGATATTTAAATATTTATGCAATACTAAATTAATCTCATACAAATGCAATAATTACTTAACGTGCATAAATAAATATGTAATTCTAAATTAATTCCGTGCAAAAGCAATAATTAATTAGGGTAAAATACTTTTTTCCATCCGAACTATGACGATTTTCGTGGATCACCATATGAACTTTTTTTTAACAAACCACTACATGAACTATACGGGTTTGTCAAATTGCCCTATAAACCGGATAAAAAATGGTTTTTTATTAAAAAAAGCTGATTTAGGATATTTTTATATATTTTTCAAAAAGAAAAAGAAACATAAAAAAAATAAGAAAGGAACGTACGTGTATGTGGCGGCGGGATTCAATTTTTACACGGATTGCCTTCAGGTGCGAATCCCAAGTACAAAACATATACAACCAAAAGGGGAAGCAACATGACATTATTCAGAGTGATTTAACAGAGCAACCTAAAGAAACAAAAATTGCTCGCTTCTTGATCAAAAAAGGTCAAAGAAAAGGCATTGTCTTTCATCTGCCCCACGAGAAAGAAGCACCAAAAATTACCAGAAAACCCGTTTATGGAGGCCAATACAAGTGTGGACTACAAACAAGAAAGATAAGACGCACGCGTCGATGATCGAAATTGGGACGAGCGAGCTGATGTGGGGCAGTGTTTTGCATTGGCGGGAAGCCATTGATTTGGCTACCAAGATTCGTTGGATGTAAGGGAAGAGCAGCAAAATTGCCGATGGAATATGGAGACTATCGTGAGTATACTTTGAGAGGTCAGTAATTTGGGTGGCTGGCGATACTGTGCGACCGTATGGCTACTGTTGGGCCCACCGTATCCCTTCTCCGCCCCAAGTTGCAGGTTCAAGTGAAACACTTGTTTTCAAAGCTGTCTTGCCCGTCGGAGCCCACGCCGCCACCGAGGAAACCCGCTACCGAGAGTGCCTGAAGAACCACACAGTCGACATCGACGAACACATCTTCGACGGCTGCAATGAGTTTATACCCGTCGGAGACGACAACATGATCGAGTCCCTCCATTGTGCATCCTGCAAATAGCGTTCTATTTTATTCTTTTCATTTTTCTTTTTTTTTTTAAAAAAAAATACATGAAATTCCCGAAATCCCCTCATAAATTAGCCTTTTGTTAATAAAAACCATTTTTTATCCGGTTTATAGGGCAATTTGACAAACCCGTATAGTTTGGGTGGTGATTTGTTAAAAAAAAAGTTCATATGGTAATGCGCAAAAACCGTCATAGTTTGGATGGAAAAAAGTTTTTTACCCTTTATTAACATGCACAAATAAATAAAAAATATTTAATGCACATAATAAAATTTAAATAAATGAATCTAGGTTCATTAAATATTGAGTCCACTTAAACAAGAAAACCTTGTATACTCTTTCCCTGTTCAAGTGGACTCCCACTGTAGTAAAATCCTGGTCGATACTGTACAACTTGGCCAACAAGTAAAAACACTGCCACCTTCATCCACCGTTGGCTGCCTTCCACCGTCGCAGGTGAAAAATCCAACCAATTTATTTTATTTTTTATTCGCACGAAAACGCGTATCCTTCTGGGCTCCAGTCCAGTTGAATTTTCGAGGTTCGTTGATCCTTGTGATCTCCCGGTCATCAATCCACGATCATAATACGAAAAATATAATTTACAAAACTACATAATCTGATCTTAGATCCAACGAATTAATATAAATGTTTTCTAAACAAATAATTAAATATATCCAGTCAAATCCCGGGCGAATAATTATTACAAACATTCATCCATAAATTCCTTTACATGTCTGAGGCTTTAAAAACAAATTTAAAACCATATATCACATTCAACAACATTCATCAAACACATAATCAGCCATAATAGTGTATTTAAATAATTCCTGCAAAATCCAGTTATGGAAATATTATCCAGTATATGGCTGCGTTGAACACATCTTATCAAATAAAGCCATAAAAATTTGAAATTTGTACAAAACAAATTAACCAATTGCTCTGATACCACTTGTTGTGATCTGTGAGGATCTCGTTATGTATAAATCACGAATTCAATAGCAAACGTAAACCTATGTGCATCGTATCTAAGGTTTGACGTAGAAAACTTACGACTTAAAATTTATGGCGATCTGGCTGATTCAGATTGACCGGGATGAACACACGAACACGTCGTGATCACGAACAGAACATCGGCTCGCGATTGGGTCTAGTCATGTGGCACGTGGAG
>CACSLK010027840.1:6576940-6609058 GCA_902706635.1 Striga hermonthica | reverse complement strand
CGCGCCGGGACCACCCCCGGCGTGTTTTGCAGGTACCGGCGATCAAGGAGACGTAACCCGGTTCGAGGAGGAGCGGTCCAGCAGTCCAGGTTTGTGTGGTATAACAACGAGGTTGATAAATATATGTATCTCAATTACCACGGGATCTTCTACTGTATATCTCAAGACACTTCTTCAACTTGTACCAGTAGAACAACAAGAAGAAGATAAAACTCAAATGAGAACTGAGAGAGAGAGGAGGATGTGCGTATGTGGGGCGTGTATTGGTGTCCAACTCTTCTCTTCTCATGAGCTTAATGATGTATATATAGAGCTACAGTAGGGACCCTTAGGAGATTAGTAATAGGGCTCCTTAAGTAATTAGACTAACTGTGGGCCAAACTCACTCTTCTAATTAATTAAATAATATTATAGGCCACCAATATAATATTATTGCACTCTCTTTTCCTTGCCCAATTTACAATTGAGACTCCAATTATAATGACCCAAATTACCTCCCACTTTTAACATATAATGTTCATTAACTAATTCGATTACTGATAATAAGAAATAATTAATTTGTAATTATTTCACAGAAACTAGCGCTTGTTCTTCACATTATACTATGCCGCAATTTAATCCACCTGCAGAGTTTAGCATAATAATCCTTCATGAGCTCACTCTGGGGACATCATCAAACTAAACGTACATGGTGACCGTAAATATCCTAATAGCACATCATACATGCAACAATATTACCCAAGACAGTGGGACTATTAATCTAGTTAATTGGACCTCACCTATGTGAATAAAATTTATATATATTGCATATATGTGTCTGTTAAAAAATCTTACGGGTAAAGAGAATGCAACAATTAACTGAGGCCAGTTCGTTTATGACAATCCGTATAAAATGAACTTCTCCTCTCTGAGATCCTATTCAATAAATAAATGTACTAGTGCAACTAATCAGTCAAAACAAACTGTGCGGTTGACACTACAGCTGTTCGGATGGGGTAATCATTTCCATCTAGGTTATGAACCCTAATTCTTGTTTTGCAAGTAATTGATAGAATGACCTTCGGTTCGCCCGATGACGACCCACACTATTTAATGTCAAAACAACAGAACACGAACTTGTTTAATTTAACATATTTCTCATTCATAAAAGGTAAAAGTGTAATATCATCCAAAGTCAAACTTTCGGTACATAACACTAACAACCTTTAAATCCGTTGCGCATAGGTTTACGTTTGCTATTGAATTTGTGACTTACACATAACGAGATCCTCACAGATCCCAACAAGTGGTATCAGAGCACTTGGTTAATTTGTTTTGTACAAAGTTCAAATTTTTACGGCTTTATTTGACAAGATGTGTTCAAACGCAGCCGTATATATTGGATTATATTCGCATAAATGTTCTAAAAGTCGCTAGGCGCCCGCTAGGCGCTCGACCAACGCCTAGCGCCTAGAGCGCCTAGGCGGGGCCTTGGCGGCGCCTAGTCGGGGCCTAGAAATCAATATTAAATACCTTATTTTTTATTTATTTAACTACTAACAAAATAAAAGTATCTCAACTTATAATAAATCGACATACCTAAGTCCAAATAATAATATTAATATATTTAAAGAAAACATAAGAACAAAATAATGTAATTAGTATTTAAAAAATAAAAAAAAGTTTAAAAAAAAACTGAAAAATTGTCGTCGAGCCCGCCTAGGAGCGCCTAGGTCCGCCTACGCCCGCCTAGGCGCCGCCTGGCCGATTTTTTGGCCGATTTGTGCAAATCGGAGGCGCCCGGGCACTGCCTAGCGCCTAGGCGGCCGCCTAGGCCGACTTTTAGAACAGTGATTCGCATAACTCGATTTTGGAGGAATTAGAATAATCCACTATTACGACCGAATATGTGTTTGATGAATGTTGATGAATATGACGAATGGTTTGAATTTATTTTTAAAGCCTCAGACAAGTCGAGAAATTTAATATATAATTATTTGCAATAATATGATTTAATTATTTGTTTAGAAAAAATATGTAAATCAATTCATTGGATCTAAGATATAATTATGTAATTGTATATTATATTTTTCGTGTTGTTATCGTGTGTTGATGACCGATAGATCAGAAATAATCAACGAACCTTGAAGACCCGATCAGAATCAGGCGGGGCGATTGTTGGCAGACCACCGCGGCCTGCGGGCAGGCCAGACGAAGGTGGCGACGGTGATCGCGGGTCCCGGAGGACCCGGTCGGCTCGTGCAATTCGCGAGGAAGTAAAAAAAAATCGGAGTGTTTCCACCGGCGGCGGCAGATGGCGGCGTCCGGCGGCTGGCAGGGCTGGGTGGTTTTTTTGCTAGACAAGCAGTACAATATCTACCTGGATTATACTGCTGTGGGAGTTCCAGTTGGACAAAGAATGAATCTGATAACGTTTCCTTGTTTAAGGAGACTCAATAATTAATGACCATAATGGTTATTTTATGTATTTAACTTTATTATGCCAATGAATTATTTATTATTTATGCATGTGAATTAATTATTGTTTTTGCATGGGATTAATTTAGCAGTGCATAAATATTTAAAAATCCTCATTTAATGAATAATAAGTTTAAGAAGGGATTTTATAATTAAAGTTAATTATTAAAATTCTTAAGACCTACATTTTTAGTTTGTTGGTGAATCAATACATGGATTCTAGTTTAACTGAAGGTAATCATCAGAACGAACTTCCAATGGAACGATTGTAGGAATTCACTCAAAGGCATATGGACCACGCCAAACCGAGGCCATACAATTCCTTTTTGAAACCTTGGGATCGTGTAATGTGATTCACTTAGAACGCGATTTAAGTTATCCTCCCCAAACGGAGTCACTAAATTTTATTGCATGGTCAAGTGGAAACTGACTATTAATTTCGTTCGTCATGAATTTGTTTTGACTTATGGAAATTATTGGGTTCTTGAAAAACCCTTCTCTTGCGAATGTTGAATACGTATAGTTGCCCAAACGTAGCATACTCTCGGTGTTTTGAGATGTCGATGAACTTAAGTTAATGTTGTTTTGAGGATATCAATGTTAACAGGTAAATTCAAAATGTTTAATCTGTAAAATTATTTTTGTAATTCTCAGGCTTTAGTCATCATGTCGTTCAATCCGTTATCTGTCATTCTAAAAGGAAAACAACTTGCTAAGCACGAACCATTTGACTGGAGGAGTAACTTAGACATTGTCATGTCGATCACAATGGCTAAGGACACTCCTGCAGTATGACCAGACAATGCCCAGCGACCTCAGCAGCTGCCAGCTCGCGCCCAGCAACCCCAGAAACTTATGGGCCAGCCTCCGCGAGCCCAACAACCACCAGCTCGCACCCAGCAGCCCTCGACAGCACTCGGCCGCAATCAGCACGCACCCAGCAGCACCGACGAGCCACCAGTAGCCACCCGACACCCCGCGCGTGTCAACTCGCGCCCACTCGGGGTCCAACTGAACCTAATTTTATTTTCTCGAGTTGTTTGACTGATTTCTGAACCCTTAACATCGTTTTTTTGTGTTGAACCCGTTTTTAGTTTTTTTAAATTATTTTTTTCCAAGTATTTTACTTAAATCTGAGAGTTCCAAATTCCACAAATTTCCACGACCTACATAATTGATAATTTTCGACGAAGTACGAATTTTTGTTGAAATTCCCAATTTTTCAAAATACGTATTTTGAGATATTATATGATTAAATGTAGGGGTTTGAGAAGTTGAGCCCTCTGCCTACCTTCTGCTGATCCTTGTGTTTTTCACTTACCTCGATTGAACATGTGGGTGTTGATAAACCGTACAATGTTCGTTATTGTTTTTATAATTGCTTGTCTTGATAATCAATGTATATGTGTTAACCATTAGTCTACGAGATTGTTCTCCATTGATGTTTTTTTGTAGTATTTTTGGATAGATGGTAACCGAGCTACCCGACTCGGGTCATTCTCAAAGGAAGGTTGTTCGGAGCTTCGTTCACTATATAGTCGTCAAAATCACATAACCAAAAGCAAGGTCCTACACATTCAACTCGCTTGAAAGGAATGAATTTGCACTAAATTAACTAAGAATGTAAGAGCAAATGATGAAAGATGCAAGATTAGGGAGAAAAATCGAAAGTTTGGTCAACCGGAATCTCTACGACTCAAGAAAAAAAAATAAAAAAAGAGAAAACATGCGGGCATAATGATCCTAGGTAATCTAGCACGAGCTTTCTACACTAAATCATCATGCTTTGAGCAAAGTCGAGACCTTTATACTAGATAAGCACGTATTGAATTCCTAACACACGAAGCAAGCAATAAAAATAAAGAAAAGGAAAAAATTCAAGCATCAACACAAAAATCGAAAACAAACTCGAATTAGTACGCCCTAAGAAAGGTACTTACTCTCCTATCGTATGGGAAGATGAAAATAGTGCATAAAACACGAATCTTGAACGAAAAATAAGGTTGCCAGAATTTCACCTGAAAAATAGAATCATGGACCTCCAAACCAAAGCATAAAAAGAAAAAAAGAGAAAATAGAGATGATTCTAAACTTAAAAGTTGCGTGAGGTAGTTTTCTCCAAAATGCAAAGCAGAATGTCTATTTATAGCTACACCACAAACACACACTAAAAGCACACACATTTACTGAAATTCTGCAGTTCACAGATCTCGAAACCAGTTTCAAAGAGGGTGTGGGCATGTAGTAGTGCAGCTTGGCGTGTTCACAGGTCGCAAAAGGGATCTTGCAGCGAGTTTCGTGCATAGGCAGCCCCGGATCGCGTCTCACAGTTCGCCAATCCCTTCTCGCTGTGAGTGCTGGGAGTTACTGCCTTGTCTCGCATCTCAAAGGTCGCAATTGTCTGCTCGCAGCGAGTGTTGGCTGTCGCAGGTTTGCATCTCGCCAGTCACGACAACAGGCACGCGGCGAGTGTTGTCACTAGGGGTGTCGCGCGCGCTCGACATCTCGCAAATCGCGGACATCTTCTTGCAGAAGTGCCCGAGTTCTCCTCTCCCGCCCACACAGCCATCTCGCGGGTCGCCAAAGGAGCTTCTCCGTGAGTGCTGGCCTGGGGCTGGGTGGTCCTCGGCTAGCGAGTCGAGCGAATGATCGACCGTCTCCGAGTGAGCCGTCAGTCCAGTACAGTCGAACCAGTTCGGACGATTCAAAGAGAATTCCAGTTTAGCCGAACCCGTCCGGGAAGTCCGAATGGTTCGAGAGTTCTATTCAGAACATCAGTTTGAGCGTGAACAAAGAATCCAGGTTTCCAAACCAGTCATATAAGATTTAGTCAGATTTAGACCAGTCATATTAATATCCATTCAGAATATAGTCCAGACTTACAAATGTTTCAAGCACTCTAGTATGCTTCAAAGACAATAAATTTTTAAAATAAGATCGTAAATTCCTAAAATGAGTTGTAAATGATTTTAAAACTGAGTGAGCGAACCTAGTCAGATCATATAATAAGATTCGAGTTTTTTAGTTTGAGTTAAGTACTAGTATATATATTCTACTTATATATTTTGGAGCTTGTGGGTACTTAAGCCTCCGACAGTTGCAATCCATTCAGCACTTGCACTTCAGCGTATCAGGTGGGGACCCGGTACTGGGTACTACATTTTCTATAATCGCAATATTCTGGTTGAGGTATGTATATAAGAGTTAGTTTGCCCGAATAGGGGCAATCATCTAGCAATTAAGTCTGTTCTAGCTAAGTGAACCGAACGCTAATTAAGATATGGTAAGAACTCTAGTGTAGCTTTGAGTTAAGTTTAGATTTTTAGATGAGGATAAAATAATTCTTTTCTAAGGGCTAACGACCTAGATATGTTTCATTATAACCAAGTGTTTAGAACCCCAGTTAGTATCAAGAACTCTAATGCAGTTGTGAGTTAAGCTCCAACCTTAGAAGTGCATAAGAGTTAGTATTGCCCTAGTGTTGGCAACGACCTACAGACAGGTCTTACAGCTACTTATCGCAAGCGTGAAGGCCAAGCGTCCTTCTCATCCGTTAAGCAGTTAGTTGAGCAGCAGTTATAGACAGTCAGTTGAGCAGCAGTTATAGACAATCAGTTGAGCAACAGTTGTAGACAGTCAGTTGAGCAGTAGTTACAGACAGTTATTTATATACTTGTGATGATGTTTTATCATATTAGATGTATGCTTAGGTTGTGATATGTTTTAACATATTAGATGTATGCTTAGGTTGTGTTTTGTTTTATCATATTAGATGTATGCTTAGGTTGTGATGTGCTTATCATATTAGAGGTATGTTTAGTTCACGATGCTGCAGTTATAATCAGTCAGTGGAGTTATAGTCAGTCAATTAAGCAGCAGTTATAGACAGTCAGTTAAGTAGCAGCTATAGATAGTTTACCTATTTATGCATTTATTGGAGGTATGGATATTTCGCAATCCGTTAGTAAAATGTTTATCATCGCATTGTTTCTGTCTATCCATTAAGTACTTGCATATATGTCGATTCCATGATATGTTATATATTAGTTGTGTATTCAGTGCCGGTTTACGCGGAGCATCGTTGATTCATTTATCCTCACGCCCCCCCCCCCCCNCCCCCACTAACCATTTTTAAGGTGACGGTGTCGAGCGTGGAGCGTGAGCCGATGATGTGGTGGTCATAGCGAGGATATTTTGTGTAAACAAGACATGTACATTTTAACATATTTGGGTTATTATGCTTTCTTGATGCATGCTTGCATTTTCTTCCGCACTCAGTATTCATTATTCAGAACAATATTCAATATTCAGATTTTAGTTTATGTATGCTTAAATCCTGAGATTTTCATGACACCTTATTAGAGTAATGAATTATATCTCGGTTGCATGCATAATAATAAGTGAGAACAGAAATGAGAATTTAGTTTAGTTGAGTAGCATCCCCCATATTTAAGTTAAAACTATTTTTGAAAAAAATTAATTTGAGTTTTCGAAAATTAAATCAGTGCTTTGCATTTATAGAGCGAAAAATTTACTATGATATTAATAAGTTTAGGCGGGTTGTTACATTGTACTATTGTAAACATACTCATGAATATATATATTATTGAGGACTTGAATCATGTGGTTTGCTTTATATAATTAAAATAATGTAATTTCTAAGTATGTTTTAATTTAAATAATATTTAAGTTAGATTTATTTTACTTAAGTAATATAATTTTAAATTAGCAATTATGAAATAATATTTAAGTTAGAAATTTTTTTCTGAAAATTAGATATTTCTAAAGTATAAGTAGAGGGTCCTTACAATAAGGCTATAAATAAGTGGGAGCAAATTTCAGTTTTTACTTAATTTAATGCTACTAGTACGAATCTCGTGTGATGCACAGGTAAGAAGGCTTTATTAATATTTATAAATTAATTTTTTTATTAAATAAAACTTATAAAATAAAAATATGGATCAATATGTGATACAATTTACTTATATTAGTTTATTAAAAATGTTATATGAAATGTAAATTGTACAAAATTAATCGAAGTTAAGAAATTAGGCTGAATAAACCCAATTAAAAAGGGACTGTTTTATTAGATGCAGATCCAGGCGCGTCAAACAAGTAAATGGATTAGTCTATATTCTGGTTTTTCAGCCCAACATAAAAAGAGTCAGCCCAACATAAAAAGAGTCAGCCCAGCCCATAAGAAATAATATATATAACTCACTTAAGAAACGGCCCACATAATATGACGGTCTAATAAATGGAGTCCAGCATAATACAGTCCACTTACCTACCTTTTAATCGGACTGTCTACAAAAATCAAACAAAAATGAACCAATTGGATTAAACAGTGCAGTAGTATATAATGATTACTTGAGCCATTTTGATGTTTAAGTCTTTTCATTTCTCCGCCACATCTCATCCAAACCCTAACATTTCGTTAAAATGTCCAAATCCTTAGTCGATCGAATATTTTTTTCCAAAAAAATCTTAGTTCGCTTTCTAGAAAACAATATAATCGTAGGTTTATTCGTTATTTTTTTAATTTTTGATCGATCACTTTCTATTTCATTCATGGTAGTATACAAAGATCATTTTTGTAAAACTACGATTTGTGAAATCGAGCTGTGATTTACGAATCCATCTTTGCATCGACAAAGATCAAGCCTGTATTATGCGATGGTGTATTGATATGAAAGGTTATTTCATTTTTTAATGTTTTTTTAGCTTTCGCGATTTGATTTCTCGATTTGAATTTAATTTCGAGTTAATAGCTTACTATGTTTTTAGAATATTTCGATTATATATTACAAACTCGAGTTTTTTTTGTTCTAATTGAGATTTTTTTTTATGCATTTTCGTATTATGTTGATGAGATGGCAACTGATTCTGAGAACCGAAGGACATTCAAAGAATCCGGCTGGAGTTTAAAGTGAAGATTCGACTTCAGATCCACGCCGTGGCTTCACCATCGCAACTCAATCTCGGGGCACGTTACCAAGTCAAGTAAGATAAATACCCGTAAAGTTTTTTGTTTATTTTTTTTATTAGGTTTTCAAAATCTTGCAGATTTTTTTATTTGGTTGTATATAATAATTCTCAGTTATTCTTTCTCCTGATCTATACAAATTTGGTAGATTAAAGAATATAAATCAGAATTTCAATTTATTTGAACCATTAGAGAAATAATGCTTGTGATATTGATCTTGCAAAGAAAAGGTTAAGTAAGGCCATCTCAAGCCCTTATCTCTACTTTAACGCGGACGTTACTCTACTCTAGAGTAGTGTTGAACATTCATCTCTAGCCCTTATCTCTATATTTTATTCTACATTAAATATATTATTATTTTTTTTATTTTTTATTTCAAATAAATTGATATATATGTATATTTAAGGCAAAATTGCGACTAATATCATGACTTTATCGAGATTGCAAATTAATCACCACCTTTTAACTTTTGCATAATATATCACGTCCTTCAATTCTTTGCAAAACGATACATGCGCTGACCCAACTCGTCTGACGTGGCACTCAAAATGCCAACGCACCTGCTGATGTGTATTTAGCAGACGATTTTTTTTGCATAATTAATCACAACCTTTTAACTTTTGCAAAATATATCACGCCCGTAATTTTTTTTTTCAAAACGATACACGTGTTCATCTGCTGTCCCAACTCGTATGACGTGTATTTAACAGATGATTTTTTTTCCAATCTCATCCCTGGATGAGATGAGGGACAAATTTTGGAACCCTTGAGGATATATTAGGCTAGATCTGGAGATTTAGGAACACGAAAAGATTCAAATATCGGGTCGTCTCTCAAGGAAGGTTAGCCGAATTACTTTGCACGTGTATTCAATCACACGAAAAGAGAAAACAAATCCGAAACACTCTAATTCAATTGTTTTTTGTTTTGATTATCAACTACAAATTCTAAAATAAAGCAAGACACACTTCAAATTCCACACGGAGTTCAAATAATGAGTGGTGAGTTAGGGAGTCGGAGATATTCGTTTATGGTTCTCAAGCAATCAATTAGCACGCAACCGCTCGGTTAAGAGATCAAATAACATACTCGTTTTGAGGCTTGTTCTCAATAACTCTTCGTAACGATCAATTATAACATATAGACAATCTATTAACGAACAAGCCTATTCTAAACGAGCCGAGATCAATCAATTTCTCCCCTTCCATTTCTACAAATTGATTAACTAGATTAAAATGATGATAAAACATCTAACCCTAGATTAAGTACAACTCGAATAGATTGAACGACAAACACGTACACACGAATCTCAATCGAACCAAAACAAATATCCCCTATCCCTAACGAAGCGATTTAGCCACACATATTGATATCAATCCCAACAAAAGATTCAACATAATAAATCACTTCCATAATCAAATGAAAGGAAATTATTAATAATCCAAGTCGAGGATAAAATCAAATTACAAACCAAACCGTGTTCGTTATGGAGTGTCACAATCTCCAAAACTCGAATCCAAGCAAAATCCAAAGAAAATCAAGTGAAAGTTGTTGAGAGAATGAGTTTTGAGATGAAAAAAAAAAAAGAAAAAAGTCTCAATAATCTGTTTTCTCTCTAGCCCTAGCCTAATATATCCCCAAGGGTTCCAAAATCTCCCCCTCATCTCGTCCAGGGATGAGATGAAAAAAAAACTCATATGTAAAACCATGTATCGTTTTGCAAAAAAAATTAAGGGCATGATATATTATGCAAAAGTTAAAAGGTGATGATTAATTATGCATAAAAAATCGTCTGTTTAATACACATCAGCAGGTGCGTTGGCATTTTGAGTGCCACGTCAGACGAGTTGGGGCAGCGCATGTATCGTTTTGCAAAGAATTGAAAGACGTGATATATTATACTAAAGTTAAAAGGTTGTGATTAATTTGCAATTTCGATAAAGGTCATGATATTAGCCGCAATTTTGCCTATATTTAATCTTATATAAAATGTTAATTACTCAAATAATAAAAATAAAAATATATTTTATTTATTTTTATTTCAAACAATTTGCTATATATATATATATATATGAATATGTAATATTATATAAATGTTTATTACCCGAATCGCAGCTCTGTCGGCCCACGTTAAGTACTGAGCCAAGCATTAGCGAAAGTGCATTCTAGAAAGCACGGGAAGAGGAGAAGCAGTTCGTGGCGTTTATTTATTATTCCAGCGTTTATTTTTTTATTTCGAGGCCCCGAACATTGATATTGAGAAGCTCGAGTTGAGAGTGCATATTATTAAATAAATTAAAAAAACCATTTACGTGGGCCCCGCAAGGTCGCACCGAGAATCGAGTTGGGACGTGTAGATCATCCAGGCACGATGTCATGCGAGACATTTATCGAGTATTTCAGAGCTCCGAGTATTTAATTAGAGAAGTTTGAGTTTACGGGTGAATAGTAGAAAAAAGAGTTGTGTTAAATTTTTATTCATATGATATCATTTTAATATTAAAAAATTACAAATAAAATTATAATACATCAATAAATATAAAGCACAAAATTATTTAGCATAAAAAATACATTGCTCAAATTATTTAGCATAAAAAATACATTTACTAATACACATTATACAAAAATTTACCAATTATACACAAAAAAAAAAACATTTGTAGCGTCGAGCTATAGTGTTGCGCCACATATAGCGCAACACTGTTCCCAACTCTCATCTGGCGTAGAGTTCTAGCGCCGCACTGGAGCAGAAATCACCGCTACTCCAGCGCAAAATGCTATATCTGGCGCAGCCCTAGAGTGGCTCTAACATTGGTAGCTACTGACTGAGTGGAAACAAAAAGTGTGTAATTAAATATACTTCCATGAGTCAAGACCGTAATAAAATAGCCTTACGAAAGTACTCGACTTCATAAGACACACACAGTTTTTGTATATAGATATGGATTTAAGTTGGTGAAGCACAAAAAAGTCATAATAAGTACAATTGTCCTGATTTTCATAACTTTCAGATGGTTCGTAATACAACATTACTGTACAATTATCCTTTCTTAACATAGTTCACAACACTTCGCTACAATGTCAGAGGTTATTCCACAAATTGACGTCACACGTGATATATATATAAGGTTAGTGACTTAATACTAATTTTTTATTCTATTTGACCGTAGTTGCATATAATTTATGTTTTAATAATTATGTAATATGAATTTTTTGATCATTTGGAAGACAACATACAACAAATAAATTTAAAAGATACCAACCATGTACACTGAAATTTAGCATTGGATTACAACAGAGCTTTTACTACTAATACTTTTTTTTTTTTTTTTGGGTACAATTTACTACTAATACTTCAATTGGAACAATATGTAATTATCGTGAGTTTTAACACAGCAAAGAGTTTACAAAATACAAAATTTTGCATGCTAACTGAAATATACAATAAAAAAAACTCAATACTATGCCACATATTATTATTAAATAACTATAAAATTTCAAAATAATTTCATGTGTTAATACTAATAACCTCTTTGCCCAAATTCATGTATGGTTGTTGTTTACTCATGAGCAATGCTCCCATACCCACGGTGGGCACATGTTAATATGTCCACCGCGTAGGTGATATGCACACCAATGAGTGCATGACACCTACGCGGTGGGCATATTAACATGTGCCCACCGTGGGTAGGTGAGCATTTACAGTTTACTCATTACCTGTTTTCCCAATTACCTGTAATAATGTGTAAACTGTAGGCTTGAATGAGTCAAGGATAATAGTTCTAGATTATCGAGCATATGAATACCTGGTGTCGTGTTTTTATTATATGGTTTTTTTCATCTCACATTGCTTCGATTGTCAAACCATGGTGTTCGCTAGTCTTGGCGTTTAGCAGGATATATTACTCTCTTTTTTTTTTAATTGAGGATAAACACGGAACACGTATAGCAGGATCCGGAAAATGACATTCAAAACCGAAGATATAGAAGATGGTGATAAGCTCATTCAATGCAAATCAGAGGTATATATGTTCAACCAATTTATTTACTTAAAAAAAAAAATAGAATTCACTCCGTATTTGCTATAGGAATTACCTTGCAACGAATTGTCATTACTTGTTGATTTTCTGTTTATGATGTTGTTTATACTTGATTTCTGTCCTTCATCATACTCTTGTTCCATTGAAAAAAAAAATAAAATCAAATATACATATAGTGTTGACTTCGCTGAAAAATGTTTTTATACCATGAAATCTGGTTGAGGCCTTGCACAATAAAGTTAGTTTAAAAACAATATGAATGTTATTATTAAATGACAGCATAAACAATATTACCTGTTTCAAATCCCCATCGTATGTGTGTGCCTTCGGACTTGGAAGTACAAATTGTTTATGAAGATTAACTTTTGACGATCTATTTTTCAGTTATTATATATAGCTGGTGTGGTTTCATTTTTTATTCACAGAAAAGATTTTTTTTTTACCTGTTTGACACGATACTATTTAAAATTGTGTATGACTTAATTATAGAAAGAACAATCTACCACGTGAATAATATAAAATTTAAATAGTGAAAGATATGCATATTCAAATGATACTCCGTGTTGTCTGCTTTTAGTTTTTATGTGTTTTCTTCCTTGTTGTTTGCTCCTTGATGATACCCGGTGAACTTCCATGATTCTTATCCTTCATATCATATCATGTTGTAGTAGTATGTAACACTATCAAAAAATAAAAATTAAATTATAAATACCACATGATAGTATTAGAAACTATTATCATTGAATCTGATGAAAAAATAATAATATTAGAAATTATTATCATTGAATGTGAGGAAAAAAATAAATAAAGAGACAATTTATTTGTTTATACGAAAAACTCTTTTTTTATTTTTTTATTTTTATTTTGTAGTAGTTATTCCTGAAGGTATCGATGAAGACGACGGGAATAAGAACTTTGAGTGAAAGAGATTAGTACCGAACTGTAGAATTTCACTCGCACAAAGTCATTCTCTACTCTGTAGGATATATATAGACGATTTGATTTTAAAAAATATAGGAAATCTTCCAAAACAAATCAAATTATTTAGGTAAGATAATATATGTTATAAAACTAATATGTGCAACTAATATTAGATTTAAAATATATTTTTAGTGTTTGAAGATCTTTGAAGATTTTTTATTGCATTTGACTAAATTATGTATAGAAATTATATTTATTTATTTACTTTCCTTTGTATCAGAAGCTATATTTGTCCAAAATATCGGACGCATTGAAGTTAGCCATAATATTTGGCAAAAATATGCGAATCATTCTATTAAAGGCATTTTTTTTATTGAAACGATAGATATTATATCTCAAAACAAAATGTACATCCGGAGGTTAAACAACCCCATACATCCCTAACAAAGGGAAATGAGAAGCTCTAATAATAGAGTTCTAGACAAAAGAACCTAAGGGGATTAAACTACAAGCATCAGGCAGAGATAGAACCTCGGGGACCAGTGCTTATTTGCTTAATCCACATTCGAAACGGTTAAGACCACTGCTCAAAGATCCTAGCCTAAACCAATAGGACAAACAAAAAAAGAAACAACAATCCCAACCAAAACAGAGACACAAGAACAAAAACTAGCTAATACACACCCAAAAGAGCAAAAGGAGCCAAAAGAAAACCAACAGGGAACAGAGAAGGTCACTGAAAGGAATTGGAGTATTCCATCTATTCCTTGCATGCAGCAAATACAACAGCCACCTCAGGTCTCCACAGATTTTGGAATGCAATAAGGTTTCTTGATTTCCATATTCCCCACAAGATGTAAGCAGTAAGACTCAGTCTGTCATTTGAGTTTGGGCATTTTTTGATTGAGCAAAGCTTAGTCCACCATGTCTTGAAATTCCCAGTGTCAAGATCAGAGATGTCCCAACTTAATGGAGAGAGTTTCCAGATAAACCTTGCTCTAGAGCATTGGAAGAATACATGCTCTTGGGTTTCTTCTCCCTCTCCACAAATTCTGCATATAGGGTCCACAGCCATGCCTTTCTTGACTAAGTTGGTAAGAAATGGTTGGATGTTCTCAACACTCCTCCAAATGAATTGCTTGATTTTCCCTTTAATTCTAAGAGTCCAGCTCCTCTTCCTCATTATCATGGTTTCTTTAATAGTACAGCCAGCCTCTGCCATATCCATTTTAGACCATTTTTCTTCAACAAGCTTTGAGTAGACCGAGGAAACTGATAAGGAACCATGTTTTCCATGAGCCCACTTGAGCCTGTCATCTCTAGTTGGATCTAGGTCTTTGATCTTGAGGATAGCAGCACTGTCTTCAGCTGAGAAAATCTCCTTCACCAAGTCAATGTTCCATCTTCTTCCAGTACTGTCCATCAACTCTTTTACCCAGGTATATGTTCTTGCCTGAAGATGGTTGGGAGAAAGTATAAGGCCTTTCACTGAGGGTAACCAAGGGTGTTCCCATATCTTAACCTTGTTGCCCTGCTTGATTTCAAAGTATAAACCTGAATAAATGGGGTCTCTGACAGTGATCCAGGAGTTCCACATCCAGTAGCTATGCACTTTTTTCTTGATAGTGAAAAAGTATTCCATGGGAAAGTACTTAGCTCTGAAAAGTCTACTCACCAGAAGGTTGGGATGAGTCAAGATCCTCCAAATTTGTTTTGAAATCAAGGCAGTGTTCATTAGATAAAGGTCCTTGAAATCAAGACCTCCTTTGTCTCTTGGCAGTGAGAGCCTCTTCCATGCCCTCCAGTGAACTGATCTCTTCTCAGGATCACCTTTACCCCACTAAAAGGAGGCTAACAACTGAGTCAATTTTTGATTTGTGGTTTTGAGAAGAAGGAAACATGACATGGTGTACAAAGGCAGTGCATTAAGAGTGGACTTCAAAAGAACTTCCTCCCCTGCAAAAGATAGGAACTTGGATTTCCAGTTAAAAATTTTGTTCTTAAACCTTTTTCCACAAAAGAAAAGATCTCAGTTTTGGTTTCCCTATTCTTAATGGCAGGCCAAGCTATCTGAATGAGGATTGTGGTTTTATACCAAGAAGAGTGGAGCAAATTTGAGTTTGGGTATTCTGAGGGGTGTTTTTGCTGAAGTAAATGGTGGATTTGTCTAGGTTGACTTTCTGGCCAGTGAGGTTCTTATAATCATTGAGGATATCCAGAAGAATTAAGGCTTGGGAGTTATTGGCTTCGGTGAATAATATGGTGTCACCTGCAAATAAAAGGTGAGTTAAGAGAGGACCATTTTTGCTAATTCTGAGCCCTTTCAGTGTGCCTCTCTCTTTCTCCAGATTAATCAGGTGGGTCAAAAATTCAGAAATTGGGATAAAAATGTAGGGGGAAAGTGGGTCCCCCTGTCTGATCCTTTAGAGGGCTGAATATAACCTGACACTGAGCCATTCAAATTAAAAGAATAGGAAGAAGAAACAATGCAAGCCATGATTCACTTTATAAATAAATCATGAAATCCTAGCCTAGATAGGATGGTTCTGATGTTGTCCCATTCTACTCTGTTAAAGGCTTTAGCCATATCAATCTTAATAGCCATATAACATTTTTTACCCCCTCTGTGTTTGTTAAGGAAGTGAATAACCTATTGGGCAATAATAATGTTATCAAGAATTTGCCTTTCAGTGACAAAAGCAGATTGGGTTTCATTGATGCACAAATGCAAGCACTTTTTCAACCTATTAGCAAGGATTTTTTAGATAATTTTGTAGATGACACCACAGAGGCTGATAGGCCTATAAAGGCTTGTTAGCCGCAATGTTTTACCTGTATAACTATAAGGTTGACTTTTATTTTGAATTTCAAAAAAGGGCGGACGTTTTCAAAATATTTACTAAAAAAAAGTAAAATTGAATTCTTTAGGCGGGAAAATAGTTACTTTTTCAGGTAAATGTCAAACATTTTTACATTTATATAGATTTTTTTACTATGCTTAAAATTTACATTAGATTGATAAATATAAATATATTATATATTATTTCTACAATACACAATAGTAAAAAAGTTGACTAGATTAAGTTTTTTTTAACCATGTTATTTTATAGCTTGTGTGCATGAAAAATCATGTATACCCTAAAACCGGCCCATCAAGTCCAAGCGAAGCAGATAATAAAGTTATGGTCAAATTGAGCCTCAGAAACTATGAGAAAACAACCGTAAGAAGCCACGCAGACGAGTCACGCTGATCACCCCCACCAAAAGGCCGATCCATCCAAAGAATGCAGAACACCTAGCTTCTCCGAGAAGACTGACGATCTTCTCCGTATGATTAAGAATCGAGTAAAGTGACCGCCCAACTTGTCGAATCATGAAAATGCGAAATTTGCATGAGGACATGTGACACCACCCTACGCCCCTAGCTGACATTTGACATTTATTACATTTTTACCTTTTTTCTTTTGTGTATAAATTTGGACTTATAGCCCATAAACAACAACAACAACAACACTAACAACATAAAAAAATCATACGAATTTATACTAGTCAATATTGTTTACCAAAGAAACTTTTAATTCTCCTGGTTGATCTCCTTAACAGATCCACAAAGCCGATGTGCTTTATGTTGTCTTGCCTCTATGATATTTTGTTCCTTGACTGGTTAGCTTTTCATCCTCTGAGTATAATATTATCACATTATAATGATTTTAAAGAATTCTAGATGGATTTGTACTATTCTAAACATACTCATGACTATCCTCCTTATATATAATTCCCGAATGCGTTGAGCCTATGTGGCTGCTTCTGGTGCTTCGAAATCCTATTTGGCGAAGAATCATGCTTCGTAATTAGGCTTGGATAAATAATATTGATATATTAATAATTAATAATCTAGGTTCGGGTATTCCATAAATATTATTTAGCTAACTTAGGTATTTTAATATCACTTTTACTAATATAACCCTTTAATTCTTTGTAATTTTACATAGTAAGGCACTAAGTGACTAATATATCCCTGAATTTTGATTTGTTTCCTTCAATAAGCTATTAAATTATAAATGTATTTTAAAAGTTGATAACTTTTATATTTATTATCGGTTTTACATATATAATATATCAAATTAATCATCTTTTGATGATCTTCGATTTGACATCCATATTGTATATATGAAATACATAAATTATATTTATCTTTATAATAATAAAACATAGTAATATTTATTAAAATTCATTAGGAAAATAAAATTATTTCTCCATTGATATATTTATATAATGTAGTTATATATTGTAAGTTAAAAAAATTAGTATAATATAACACAAGTTACACAAATAAAAATTGCCATAATAAATATATAATAATATATATATATTCTTATAAAAGATATTTAAATTTTCAAACAACTTTTTCTCATTAATTTTAGATTTTAAGAAAAAAATAAATAGCAAGCACCAGTGTAATACACGGTGTTGTACTAGTATATATTATATTGAGGAATTGAATCATGTGGGTTGCTTTATATAATTAAAAAAATAATATAGTTTCTAAGTATGTTTTAATTTAAATAATATTTAAGTTAGATTTATTTAACTTATGTAATATAATCTTAAATTAGCAATTAATGAAAATAATATTTAAAATTACTTTACATAAAAAATATTAGAAAAAAATAAAAACCATTCATTAAACAATCAGTCCTACCACTGGTCGAACTGAGTAAACTATTGAACATGTTTATGCACCGATATACCGATTCCGATTGGGGTTAGGTTTAGATGAGAGAGATGTGCAAGAAAAATCGTAGGTCATCTAAATAAAGCTCCGGCCGCAGGCTATCTATAAACGCCCACAAATTTGATAGTTTCAACTCTCAAGGAAACCCAAACTTTTGTGAGAAGTAAGAATATGAAGAACCCTAAGGTCGATGCAACGGTATTCTCTGTATTTTCTTTGTCTGTTCGTAATAATGTTCGCTCTGATGTGTGAGTGCTGTTTCTTTGTTCTTATGATTATTCAATTCAACTCTTTATGTATCGGTCGGTGTTCGGATTTGGGGTTGAAATTAACTCTTTCTTGTATGCGAGTGTTTATGTGTTTGTTTGATTGTGTAATTGTGTCTGTTTCTTTGGAATTCCCTATTTTGAAACCCCAATTTGATTGATGGTTTACTCGAAATTTTTTTCGACTAGAAGTAGTGGGCCTGATAGAGAGTACTCAATAGAAAGAACTGGAATTAATTTTCAGGATGGAAAAACTCTAGCCAGGCAGGAAAGAGGGAAGCTTGCGCCGAGTGGGCCTGTCGATGACTTTGACTACTATGACTATTTACTTGGTTATGATGAGGACGATGGAATGCATAATAAGATATCGGTAGATGAAGCGGACAAGCGTTTCTCTCCTCTTACCATAATACTTGAAAGAGTATGCTCATATCGTTTATTAGTAGTGACGTGGGATTTTATCGTTGATTTCTTAATTCTACGGTTGATATGTATGTATATGCTGCAGGACAAAACGCAGGAGGAGCTCTTGGATGTGGCCCAGCACCTTGTAAAAGAACATCCCGAACTCATCCCATCAGCAAAAGAACTTCTGGAGGCCCTTCAGTTTGATGAAACCAAGCATGCTGAAAAAGCAATGGAGCTTTTGAAAAACCAACACGTTCTCCAAGGTTTCGTGGACATTTTTGACAAGGGTTATGCTGTTCACAGCACTTTAAACATGCTGGCAGAGAAAGTGCTGGAGGGCAGAACCAATGCTAATAGGGTGGCTCGTATTAGACGAGATCCCTTTTTGCCTCGATGTCTCTCGGCCAAAGAGGACGTGCTTATAATGAGGTTGGTTTCTCTCTATATATTCTATTCACATGACAGAGTAGTTTCTACAAATTAAATAATTGGTCATTGTGGATGCTTAGATAGACTCATTATTATTCTTGGATAGACTCATTTTGATGCTTCTTTTACGTGTCGATTATTGCTCTGAGGTTGTCAATAGAATAACCAAAGTGCTTGGACTCCATAATTGATATCGTCCTGATTACCTTTTTTTTTTCTTCTTTGGTTTGGGAAGGGGAGCCTTGTGCATTTTAGTCGGGTTCTGGATTGATCAAAGACTACAAGGATGGCTTATTGAACGGGCCTATAACTTCGGTACGTGCATGAAATAACTATTCCCAAAAGATTGTGTCTTTGATTTTGCCTTATAATGTTTAATCCAATCAACATTTGATCAATGTTCGGAATTGCAGTCTTTTTTCTAATATTTCTTGTTATTATTTCTTATTGATGTGCCTGCAGTCCCCCCAAATTCGCAGCATCCGCACCCGTATTAGGCCTACAAACAACATGTCTCAGATAGAGTTGGCTTGGCTCTGGGTGTTTTCATTTATGCTTTTTGTGTTGTGTAGTTGGGCATACCAACTCTTTGACATGTTCTGCATTACCAGGATATTCCGAATCCTTTTGAATACTTACAGACTTCTGAACCCTTGTCTTCACTCACTGTTGATTGAAATTATGATCATCATTCTTTTCATATTTATTGATGTAATTTACTTATGCCAAAGTTAATTGACAATGTATTTTTTTTTTTTTTTGGAAATTTATTTAATAGACAACATGTGAAATTTAGAATTAAATGTATCTATACAACATGTAACATTTAGAATTAAGTGTATCTCTAATGCCCTCCATACATTTAAAAATCTTAAACTCTAACAAAATCATATATTTTTTTTCCAAACGATAGATATTTTCATTAACTTAATCAATTCAAAGTACAAATACAAACAAGGAAAATCCGAGAGCTGGGAGAACCACATAACGGTGGCCTAGAAAACAACCAAACATGATCAATACAAGAATACGGCAGTTACACTCAACCGAGGCCCTTACTCTTGATCAACCGGACATAGCAGAACTAACAAGAAGAAAATAAAATAAAAAGTCAACAAATCTATAAGAAGTTTGACAATGCTAATCTAGGCATGCTGAGGTTTTAGCGCCCCATTATCCATATAATTCAACCAGTCTTGCATGGCAGCATGGACTATGAGGTGAGCAGGTTTTCTTGTACGTTCAAACATCCAAAGATTTCTACACTTCCAAAGCCACCAGATGATATAGGTGGACAATTGGAGTCGTGCTTCTGGTATATCACTCCTATCAAGTTGACAGACCTGCCACCCCCAATTTTTGAAGGACTCATGTGGCTGTGGGCCATTCCAGTTGACCAGGGATAGCTTCCATATCAGCTGGGACGGTGAAAAAGAACATGCTCAATGGAGTCCTCAGCTTCTCCACGGACTGCACATGTAGCATCTATGTCCATTCCTCTTCTTCTCATGTTGATGCCAACTGGTAAGGCACCATTATAGCATTTTCAGATAAAATGTTTAACTTTCCTCAGAATTTTCAGTTTCCAGCTTCTTTCTCTAACTCTGGAGTCAAGAATTATAGTATTACATCCCTGTGCCTGGTTCATAAGAAGGAAATTTTGTGTAATTAGATGAGCATATGTAGATTTAACCGAGAAAATACCTTCAAGTTCCAAGTCCATCTGTCTTGCTGGTTGGGATTGAGAGTGGATATGCTAAGGATTGATTCCCTGATTTCAGGAGGAAAGGTATTTCTGACTTTATGTTCTTGCCAATTATGACCATCTGGAGTGATCAAATCCTTCACCCATTTTATATTTTTGTAAATTCCTTCAAGAAGTGGAACTGGCCTGCCAATGTGGTTTGGGATCTAGTGCTAATCCCATATCTTTGTGCTTAAGCCATCCCCTATTTCCACTTGCATCCATTTTGCACAGTCCTTCATAATTAAGAGCCAACTATTCCATAGCCAGGATGCATTCTGTTTCCTGTGAACATAAAAAATAGAAGAATTTGGAAAATATTTGGATTTTAAAACTCTACTAACCAGAGAGTCAGGCTGAGTCACTAATCTCCAGATTTGTTTGGCTATGAGGGCAACATTGAACAAGTGAATATGTTGAAACCCTAGGCCTCCATGTTTCCTGCTCAGGGTGAGTCTATCCCATGCCACTCAGTGAACTCCTTTATGTAATTATGTGTCTTTGGCCCACCAGAATTGGCTGCAGGTTCTAGAGATCTCTTCGCATAATCCCAAAGGCAAAAAAACAAGACATTGCAAATACTGGTAAGGCGTTTAATACTGCCTTGATGAGCATCTCCTTACTTACTGAGGATAGCCACTTTTTCTTCTAGCTTAGTATTCTCTTGTTCACCACAGAGAGAATATAGTCAAAAGACACTCTTTTGGACTTGCCAATGCCAAGAGGGAGTCTAAAATATTTGGTGGAAGTATGGACTTGTATCCCAGCTTGTATGTTGCAGCATCTGTTCTGCATTTACAGTGAGGTATTTTTGCTGAAAAAAATAGTTGATTTAGCCATATTAACCTGTTGTCCTGTAAATAAGTGATAAGAGTGCAAAATATTAAGGATATTATGGGTCTGGTGCTCAGTTGCCATGCAGAACAACAAGGTATCATCTGCAAACAGTAAGTGGGTGACTAATGGGCTATTTCTTGACAGTCTTTATTCTTAGCTTCATTAGAAAATTTTAGTAGACAAGAGCTCAGAGATAATAATAAACAGATAGGCGGATAGGGGATCCCCCTGTCTGATCCCCCTTGAAGCTGTAACAAAATCACAGACTTTTCCATTTATATTGAAAGAGAATGTTGGGAACTGGATACAAGCCATGATCTATTAAAAAAATAAAGGTTAGAAGCCCATTCTAATCATAGTTAACTGAACTGATTTCCACTCCAAGTTGTCAAAAGCTTTAACCATGTCCAATTTCAATGTCATGAAACAGTTATTGCCAAATCTATGTCTATTTAAAAATAGTAAAAGCCTCATGACCCAATATCACATTATTTAGCAATTGCCTACCTGGCAGAAATGTTGCCTGGCTTTCAAATATACAACCATGTAAACAATGTCTGCGCCTCAAAGCCAAAAAATTTGAAATGATTTTGTGAAATCTGCACACAAACTTACTGGCCTCTATTGATTGATGGAAGTGGTATTACTGCATTTAGGTATTAAATTTATGAGAGTATGTTTCCAGTACCTCAGAAGTTGACCCTAAGAAAAGAAGCTCTCGAAAATATCTACTCCATTTGAGTAACGCTTGCCTTTTTCATTTAATCTTCTCCTTAGTAATGAACATTAGAGTACCTGTAAAAGATTCTTCCCATGCTGCAGTGACTACCTCTCTGACTCCTTTCTTAATCAGCCAACATTTATCAAATTGAAGTCTGTGTTTAGGCCTTGCTGCAACCTCTTTTGATTGGATGATAAGCATACAATGATATGAGGCGCTCCTGAACTAGTTTGTGACTTGAGTTGAAGGAAAAAGATTCAGCCAATCAAGAAAAACAAACAACCTATCTAATATTTCATCAACATATCCTTCTCCTTCCCTGTTATTGGCCCATGTGAATTAGAGGCCTGTGTGGGGTATTTCCTAAACTCCCAATTGGGGTAGAAAATTGTTGAAGCCCCAACAACTTCTGTTAGACATTGTTCTCCCACTTTTTTTATTTTCCGCTGTACATAAGTCGTTCCAATCCTCTGCTATGAACCATATTGTACCCAATTCATTTTTTCCTGAAGTAGAAGGTCCCATTGTGCTTCCCTCTCTGCCTTAGAAGGACATAGATAAACAAAGACTGCACAACATGATATGTTGAGTTGCCCAAGAAAAGTTGAAAACCTATTTGGGTTCGACATTCTCTCCATTACCCCTCATCTACCCACCAAAGTAATGCTATTCTTCGAGCCTGAATCTTCTGTTGTACTTTCTTTTTTTCATGCTAGTGGTCACTTTTCATAGTCTCCGGTTCCTCTACTTTGCTCGCTTTTACTTCTTGCTCATTTCCTCTTCTCCTTCTCAATCACCTGATGGGAAAAAGATTCGGGTTCAACATCAGAGGATTTTTTCTTGTCGGGTTCAATATTATGGGTTTTTTTTCTTTAGTCGGGTTCAACATCACGGGATGTTTTCTTGTACTTGGGACACAATAAAGATTGTTTGGACATAATAAACACAACTACCTTATAGGAGTGTGTTGTAACAACTGAAGAGGGTAATATTTAACTTCTTAAGGACAAATGACTAATAATTAATCTAAACTCCATAATCAATCTTGCAATTGTTCTTAGGAAAACAATAATGTTGATAGTTTTTTTAAAAAGTTGATTTTTTTTAAAAAAATTGATCATAATCCATCGTTTTTTAACGTGGCTTTCCGGGACGAAAAAGCAAAGAAGTCCTACTTTTGATCATTTTTTAAAAGTTACGGGACTATTCATATTTTCTTAAATCCGTAGGGACCAAAAATGGCACCCCCAATACCTGTGGGACTAATTTTGATTTTTTTCCTAAACTTGAACATTTGATCCCCAACACAAACATCTAGGACATTTGGCTTCCACATTGATGTGACCCAAAGCCAGATATCATAGTTGATGACTTACTTTCAATAATAACATTTTAATCTTAGGTAAAATATTTATATTCCACAAGGCTTTCACTGCTTTTGTTTCTTAAGTACATATGGACTCGCAAGAAACTTTGGAATTATATTTAAGCAAATGATATCTACGATGAGCATGTAATCTTCATTCTTATCATGATGCCAAATAATACGATCAAGGCTACACCTTAGGCTCTCTTAGATATTTTTGTTTCTTCATTTGCTAAGACAAAAAAAATGTCTTGTTCTCTTGAAGTTGACTAAGGCCGTATTAAAATCATGTCCTGTAATCTTTACATGCCAATCATGGTTAACATTATTTTAGAGACTCAATGATAAGACGTTTAGGCTCAAGTTACTTGGACGTGATGTTGGGTTGTATGAGGAACATCATCGATATGCACATCCAAATCTAATAAAAATAAATCCTAGCACAACAAAATCTATAGTTAGAATCATGACCTACGTGGAGCCATTGTATAGAGGATTGTCAAGCAGAAATACGTAGCAGACCTACACCACAAAATCCGAGTACGTCGCAGTTTCCGAGACAACGAAGGAGGCGGTATGACTCAGGAACTTCTTGTTGGATTTGGATGTGGTTTCCAAGTTTGTCACGTGGTATCACGTTTTATTGTGATTGATGGGATCTACAAATTATGAATCGTCTAATCAACAATAATCTTGTTAGAGATATGCTGTAAAAGCTATATTTTGCAGATTCTACTGATTCTATTTTGATCTGGCATCATGTTTCAGTCAAAGTACATACGTTTGCAGTTTATTTATTTTTGCAAATCATACTCCATGTCTTATATAGAGATAGTGTGGTTCGAAGTGTTTCGAACAGAAAGATCACCTATCAGTTCCTTATAAGGCTAAACTATTCGTTCATAGTCTAGACAGACAGTAAGACCCCTCTTGGAAAAGGACTGTAGTGTATTCTTGATTCAGTTGGTCTTTGACTGAGGAATTACACTAGCACTTACGATAAGTGTTAAATAGGATCGCAGAAGGATAAGCTTATGAGACTCACTGATCGTTGTTGTAATCTAGACCTTTGGTGATTGATGCGTTCTCTTAAGCTGCAAGATAATATAAAATAGACATATATATTCACTTCTTGTTTATTTGATTTACCAAGTGATTCCTATTTTTATTAGGATGACTTACGAGGTATTTTGGTAAATAACAATGATTATATGATGTGCTATTATAAATTATTTATGGTAATTATGTTCCAGTGTGCTAGATTGATGACGTCCCCGAAATGAGTTTGGTAATGTACATTATGTTAAAACTCTGCAGGTAGACGATTGTCTGATATAATGGTTAAGGTTATGAGTGGTACTAATTTCGAAAATGAATAAGAAGTTAATTAATTATTTTGTCAGTAATTTAATTAATCAACGGGCGTTATATCACAAACATAGGGAGGTAAATTAATCAGATTAATATTATTTAATCATGGGGTTCGAATTATTGATAAATTGGGAGCTAAATGGGGAGAGCAATAATATTACTCTAGTGAAATGTTTTATTATTTAATTCTATTTAATAAGGAATTAATTTTATTCCATGTTTATTATTCCTTTAGGAAAGGAATATTCCTACTAGAATCTTGTCTAAGGTTAAGAGACTTAGGAGTCTTCTAAGAGTTCCATTCTAGATTGGATTAGTAATTGGAGTATAATTAGGATTCCTTGGCCTAATGGAATAAGCCCATAATTAGCACCTCCTTAAGGTCTCTAATGGAGCCTATAAATACACCATGTCCCAACCTCTACTGCAATGTTATGTTGGCCGATTTTTCTCTTCTACATACAAGAGAGAATAACATCGTTTGAGAGTTAGGAAGATTCAATTAAACGCTCCACCAAGTTTAATCAAAGTAGGTGTTTAGGTAATCCGTTAGAAGGCTTTTGGGTACAATTTATTCAAGCCTTTATACACATATTTTTCCGGTCACCTTCTTCAGCCGACCGCCGCCGTGAACCACCGCCGGAGATCGCCTGTCACCGCCGGACATCGCCCGAGCACAGCCACTCGCTACCGCAAGCAGTCGCGCACCACCAGGCCCCGCCAGCGATACCTAGCAACACTGCGAGAGCGCCCAGTACCGCTCGCGACTTGCTCCTGTCGCTTGTCTTCTAATCTCGTGAGTTCCCAGTGCGCGCCACTGCAACGCGCGCACACTCCGCGAGCGTCCAGGAATTTTGCTGCGCATGCCCGCGTGACCCCAGACGCACCACGCCAATCCGCAGCGGTATAAGAGTCCCGCACCAGGACGTGCGAAGCGCCCGTAGCGCACTCGCATGCGTCACCGTGACCCGCGCACGCTGCCAGCCACCGCGTACAGCACCCGACGTGCACACGCTGCCCGCGACCAATCCGCTGCAACCGACGCCGAGACTTAACAACCGTGTGACCGAGCTTCTTTGGAACTTTCAATTAGAAACGAATAAAGGCCAAATCTATTTTCCCATTACAATGTGGTGTTCAAACGAACTACATCAACGGTATTCTACATCGTCTCTGAGTCGGCAAAAATTTTAAAAGGTAATATGCATATCCTAATTATAGATTTCGCTGCGTTAGGATTTATTTCGATAAGTTCAATACTGTGCACGTTGTTTGACGTTCCTAATAGAACCCAACAACTGGTATCAGAGCCCAGGTTTAATTCAACCCCGTGCACAGTTTGAATTTGGAGTTTGCCTGTTTACATGAATTATGTGCGTACGGACGCAGCGGCATAGTAGATTAGAGATTTCAATAAGTTTTTGCAGGTAATTTCGAATCCGACTATTGTGGCCCGTATGTATGGATTTTAATTCACGTTGAATGTATGTTGTTTTTAAAGTCTCGGACATGTCGAGGAATTTTTGGGTTGGTGAATGCTTGTAATAAATTATTCGCACGGTGGGACACCGCATAGTTTATTGCTTTCATAGAAACTCATGTACGAATCATGCGTGGGTCATAGGATGAATTATGTATTTGTTGTTTATATATTCATTATTGATCTGACGGGCGTGGACAACCTTGACGGGCGAGGCGATAAACACGTTGCCATGGTGATGATCCAATAGCGACTTTCCTGGAGACGATCAATTCAGTGGGAGTCACTGTGAAAGGGGAGTTCCAATACCTGAATCCGAGGACAAACTCAACAAGGACATGATTGTGTTTTCTCCGTAACATTGGAGATTGATTAATGTCCATGATAGTTGGATTATAATTCCTAGTTTATTATTGCTTGTTAATCATGCATGTTCTTATGTGATTGCTTATGTGCAAATCGGATTATTAGGAGCATGTCTAGGAAAAAACCGTAAAATAAAAACTATATTAAGTGTGTAATGAGTTGAAATAAATTACATCCAAGGCCTCCATTATAGGTTTGTCAGTGAAGTGATTTAGATCGAGCCCAAAGGACGTTTTATTTCACAGTTTACAAGGATGAATCTCCTTCGGGATGGCTATAGTAAGCTATTTCAAAAGCGTACGGGTCACCCAAAGGTGGACGTATAATTTTGATAGTAAACTTAGGACCAATTCATGGGTTACACTTAAAGTGCAAATAATTACAATATTCCCCGAGGGAAAGGTCGTTATTATTCTTTTACAAGTTAATTGCGCTGGCCAAAAGATGAACCGACTATTAGTTAAGTACTGCTCTGCAGTATGTTAAGCTAACGAGATTTATCCCTCCTCTTGCGAATGTTTGAACCGTAGACGTCCACACTTCGTGGCTTGCAGAGATTCAGTTTTTTGAGGTGTTGGTGAATTTATTTGAATATTGTTACATGGGATCAATGTTTAATGTTTAAATTTAAAACTACTTGACTGAGTAAAGACTATGTTTGCATGATCCCAGGAATTTAAAATGTCTTTCAATCCGTTGTTTGTAATTCTCAAAGAAAACAAACTTGTTGGTCCCAATTATATTGACTGGAAAAGGAACTTGAATATTATGTTAACTGCTGAGGGGTACAAATTTGTTACTACTGAGGCTTGTCCGGCTGTGCCTGCTGACAATGCACCAGACCAAGAGAAAGAGGAGTATGCTCGGTGAAAAAAGGCTGACGAGATGGCAAAGTGTTACGTCTTGGCATCTTTGTCAAATGTACTTCAACATCAACATCAGTCTATGAACACTACAACAGAGATGCTTATTAATCTCAAAGAGTTATTTAGTCATCAGTCGCGGGTTGCGCGACAAGAGGCCATGAGGGTTCTGATGAACATGACCATGCGTGAGGGCGCTCCCGTAAGGGAACATGTTCTTGCTATGATGGACCAGCTAAATGAGTTGGAGGTTCTTGGGGCTTTTATTGACGGAGAAACCCAGGTCGATATAGTGCTCCAGTCTTTGTCGAAGAGCTTCGAGCAATTCCGGTTGAATAACAACATGAATAAGATGTTGATGACTCTTCCAAAACTTGTCTTTAAACTTCAGTCGGCAGAGGACCTATTTCGTCAGAAGACCCAAGCTATGGTGGCCCAGCGGAAAGAAGCTTCAACTCAGAGGCTCTTAATGGCAAGAAGAGGAAGAAGTCCGCAAGAAAGGGCAAGGCGGTCATGAACAACGCGCAACCTCGACAGAAGGCGAAGAAACCAAAAGGCAAGTGCCACAGATGCCAACAGAAAGGACCCTGGAAGGCAGACTGCCCTCTCCTCAAGAAGTTCGACAAAGGTATATCTTTTTGTTTAGTCGTCGAAACATGTTTAGCGATGTTATCTACCATGGTGTGTAGATACGGAAGCCACTGATTATGTCTGCAATTCAATGCAGGGGTTCCAGGAAACCAAACGACTTAGGGAAGGAGAAGTTACCATCTACTTGGGCGATGCTAGTAAAGCGTCAACAGTTGCAGTGGGAGACGTCTATTTAGATTTTGTCCTAGATAGGTTTCTAGTTTTGAAAGATTGTCTTTATATTTCTAGTTTTAGAAAGAATTTGATTTCAGTTTCTAAGTTGTTTATGAACGGTTTTTCTGCTACTTTCGATAATAAAGTTATTCATTTTGGCAAAAAGTTCATATATTTTGGTTCATTAGTTGACAATCTATACATTCTAGAATCTAAGTGATCTCCACTACAACAGAAATAATTACTTAATTCATCATCTAATCTAAATAAGAGAAAGGAACCTTCCAAAATGAACGAAACATATCTTTGTCATCTAAGACTTGGTCATATTAACCTTAGGAGGATTCAAAGGTTGAAAGCAGACGGACCCTTGGGGTCGTTGGAAGTTAAGGCTTTTCCAACTTTTGAGTCTTGCCTGGAAGGCAAAATGACTAAGAGGGTTTTTAGTTCGAGGGGGTATAGAGCCAAAGATGTGTTAGAGCTAGTTCATTCCGATCTATGTGGTCCTATGAGTGTTCAAGCGAGAGGTGGTTTCGAGTACTTCGGTATGTTTATCAATGATTACGCGAGATATGGGTATATTTTCCTTCTGCACCGCAAGTCTGAATGCTTCGAGAAGTTCTTAGAGTATAAGGAGTTGTGGAGAAACAGTTAGGAAAAAACATCAAGTCACTACGATCAGATCGTGGTGGCGAATATCTCTCGAATGAATTTAGTAACTACTTGACAGATAATGGGATTACGTTCGAGCTGACTGCATCTGGCACGCCTCAGCAGAATGGCGTAGCAAAACAGAGGAATAGGACTCTTATGGAAATGGTTAGGGCAATGTTGAGTTATAGTACTTTACCAGATTCATTTTGGGGATATGCCCTAGAAACATCGGTATACATTCTGAATAGAGTGCCTTCTAAATCAGTACCGCCTACACCATTGGAGTTGTGGTCTGGGCATAAGCCCAGTCTAAGGAATCTCAGGATTTGGGGTAGTCCAGCATACGTGCTGAGAACTGATACTGATAAGTTGTAACTGAGAACAAAAGTAAGGCTGGTTGTGGGATATCCTAAGGAAACGAAAGGTGGTCTATTTTATAGTCCCGAGGACAAGGAAGTAATCGTTAGCACGAATGCTAGGTTCTTGGAAGAAGACTATGCCTTAGATCATAAGCCCAATAGTAGACATGTCCTCGAGGAGTTAAAGGGAGTGAGTAATTCAATATCGAGTGCGCTTGATGTTACACCACAAAGTACTGCAACACGTATCACTAATGATGCACCTGAGCAGATAGTACCTCGTCGTAGTGGGAGGGTTGTCCGGAAGCCTGAACGGTTCATGGGTCTGGGAGAGTCTTCTGAGGTCGTCCCGGACATTCTTAGACCGACCAATGGTCATACAATGAGGCACTACAAGATCGGGACGCAGAGTCTTGGCAAAAGGCGATGAAATCTGAAATAGGTTCAATGGACTCTAATCAGGTCTGGGATCTTGTAGAGCCACCCAGTGGCGTCCGCGCCATTGGATGCAAGTGGGTCTATAAGAGAAAGAGAGGAGCAAATGGGAAGGTTGAGACCTTCAAAGATAGGCTTGGTGCGAAGGGGTACACTCAGAAAGAGGGGATCGATTATGAGAAAACCTTTTCGCCGGTAGCCATGCTGAAATCCATCAGGATTCGCTTGGTTGTAACTGCTCTTATGGATTATGAGATTTGGCAAATAGATGTTAAGACCGCTTTCCTTAACGGGAATTTGGACGAGGACATCTATATGCAGCAACCAGAAGGATTCATTGCAAAGGGTCAAGAGCATCTGGTTTGCAAGCTGAAGAAGTCCATTTATGGGCTGAAGCAGGCTTCGAGGTCTTGGAACATCCGTTTTGACGAGGTTGTCCACTCGTATGGATTTGCCCAATGTCTGGATGAGCACTGTGTGTACAAAGAAAGTAATGGAAACGTGGTGGTGTTTCTTGTGCTATACGTGGATGACATACTTCTCATTGGAAACAAAGTGAAGTTGTTATCAGACGTAAAGGTATGGTTATCCAAGCAGTTTGATATGAAGAATTTGAGAGAAGTAGGACATGTTCTCGGAATCAAGGTCGTTCGGGACCGAGAGAAGAGAAAGTTGTGCCTATCCCAGTCCACATACATAGACACTGTCCTAAAGAGTTTCAACATGCAGGATTTCAAGAAAGAGGATTTACCCTTTAGGCATGAAATACCTTTATCTAAGAAGATGTCCCTGAAGACACCTCAAGAGATAGAGGACATGAAGGCAGTTCCTTATGCATCGGCAGTAGGAAGCCTTATGTATGCGATGTTGTGCACGAGACCTAATATTTGTTATATGTGGTAAAGCATATACTCAAGTACCTACGTAGGACTAAGGAGTACATGTTGATTTACAAGGAAGCCGAATTGCTTCCGTTGGGTTACACCTGTTCTGACTTCCAGGCAGACCGGGACGAAAGCAAGTCAACCTCAGCGTTTGTGTTTACTTTAGGAGGAGGAGCTATAGTATGGAGGAGTGTCAAGCAGAAATGCGTGGCAGACTCAACCATGGAGGCTGAGTATGTAGCAGCCTCAGAGGCAGCGAAAGAAGCTGTCTGGCTTAGGAATTTTCTCCTCGACCTTCATATGGTACCAAGTTTGCCCGCTACGATTACAGTGTTCACAGTAGCAAATTCAAAGGAGCCACGGACTTATAAAGCGAGTAAACACATAGAGCGCAAGTGTAACGCCCAGATTTTATATTACTATTTATGGAGCTCGACTATATTTCCATAAATATTAAGTTTCTAAATTTGATGCATTTATTATATTAATATGCATTAAATTATATAATTAGTATTAACGTCTAAGCCATGGAAAATTCATTCGATTTTAATTATTAAAGTCGGATTTATCTAGCCCAAGTATCAGTTATATTTTATAACCGAGCCTTGGAATAATTGGTATTTTAATTAAGTGAACCGAAGCCGAATAATTTAATTATTCGAGCTCAATATTTTGAGCGGATTTAATTTTATTAGTCGGCCAATTTGAAATTCAAGTTATCATATTTCTTTCTCGGTCCAAGTATTATTTAATTTACCGCGCCCTAGTAACAAGTGATATCTTAAAAGCCAAGCCCAAGTCTGGTCAAAGCCCGATTATACGAGTCCAAGTCAAATTAATTAAAAGCCCAATGTTGGGCCCAAATTACAACACAAATCCTAAATTTTCCCTCCACTATATATATTCATCTTCTCCATCCTTCACCTTCTTCAAACCCTAACCTCTAAGCTCTTCATCTTCAAGCTTCTCCACTCAGAAATTCCGACCAGATT
>CACSLK010027840.1:6532553-6546555 GCA_902706635.1 Striga hermonthica | reverse complement strand
ATAGGTCCAACAAGCTACAGTTTCGCACTCATATTGTATCTATAAGTGTACATGTTGTGTATATATGTGTGTGTTGAACTTTTTTTAGACGTGATTTACATATAAAATAATTTAGAAAAATTTAGGTGACCTCACCTTTTTTTAAGAATAATATAGAACATTTTAGATAATCTTACATATGTTATATAACAATTTGTGTTTTAAATATTTTAAACATACATATTTAATGTTCTTTTAATAAAGATAAAAAATTTATATAATATTAGGGAATATTATTTAGCTAATCAAAAATTTATAATCAATTATTCAGCTTTTTCCTACATTAAGAAATTTCAAACTATGATTTATTTTTCCGTTTAGTTTTCATATCGTTGTATGTTTTTTTTTATTTCCATCTTTTTGTAAAAACTTCGAAACATTTTTGTATATTATTCAGGTTGTATATATAATATTAAATCAAACTTTGTTTTACAAGCTTCAACTTCGCACTCATATTATATATATATAAGTTAAACATATTGGGTATATATATGTGTGTGTTGAACTTTTTTAGACATTTTGTATATATAAAATAATTTAAAAAAATTTAGGTGAGCTCACATTTTTCAAGAAAAATATAAAATATTTTAGATAATATGACATATGTTATATAACAATTTAGGTGTTTTAATATTTTAAACATACATATTTAATGTTCTTTTAAACAAGATAAAAAAACTATCAAAATATTAGTGAATATTATTTAGATAATCAAGTATAATCGATATAAAATGATAAACTAACAACTCAGCACTAGTTCCTTCTGATTTTTAGGGTTCCATTTAACAGTCAAGGTCAAAATTTTTGTATAAAAAAGTATACAAACATGAGTTAATTTTATTTAGCTAATGAAGTATAATGATATTAAAATATTTAACTAACAGTTAATTTGTCTGGCTACCTAAATAAATTATCATATTATAAATAGATCCATCTAAGGATTCCATTTAAACTCCATCAGCACCAATTCCTTCTAATGTTAGTGTTCCATTTAAGAGTCAAGGTCATTCTTTATGTGTGTTGGCATGTTTTTCTTAAAGAAATCGGTTCTTAGTCACTACCAATGATATGTTGTTGTTTCACATGTACGTAATAGATAAAAGTCGTGTATTGGCATGTTCTTAAAAAAATGAGTTTTTGGTCACAACGAATTATCTGTTATTGTTAGGCGTGTAAGTAATAGATAAAGAAGAGTCAAGGTCAACCTTTATTTTACGTTGGCATGTTCTTAAACAAATCGATTTTTAGTCACATACAATGATGTTGTTTGTTTTGCGTGTAAGTAATAGAATATGGTTGAAAGTATTAGTTTGTGGGTACGACAAGTTGCTTAGTTATCAAACAAATATTGTTGTGTATAATGAAGTTTTAATAATATATTTTTTTTCATGAGGAACATTTTATTATTTGACAATTTCCCTATGAATTATCACTCTTTTAATTATTAATGCATTTTAAATTTAATATTTCCCAAAAAATTAATACAGCTCGTGCATCGCACGGGTTACATACTAGTCTTTTAAGAAATAAGTCAACTGTATTTAATGTTAATAAAATGTTATATATTTTAAAATATCAATAAATTAAAAACTTAAAAATAAATTAACTATATTTATGAATTATTATAAATATTTAAAAATATCAATAAATTAAATAACGGTCCAACCAGTTCAACCACTAGTCAGACCAGTGAATCATTGAACCAGTAACTTGACCGGTTCGATGGCCGGTCCGGTTTCGAGAACATTGGTTAGGAAAATTATGAGAGCATCTACAGAAAGGCTCCCGGAAATCTAAAGTTGGCAACTTTGGAATAAAAGGAATAAGAAAAAGGAACTAAAGCAGTATGCATTATAGAATAATGGATGATGATTCTGATGAGAAGCTGGATTTCATATCTATTAAGTAAAAAATCAAAAGACTGAGGTTCATCAAAACTTGAAATTTGGCTCCATTGAAAATGAGGGATTTGAATTTGCAAGAGACACTTGGATTCGTCACAGGCAGACGACATCCATCACGATGGCAGGTGAGGTCAGGGTACGAGCGCAAGGAGTGCAGAGCTCGGTCGGATATTGATCTTAAGATACAGCTAAGCATTCGGGACTTGAACGCGCATTTCTTCAAACTAATGATAGCATATAATTATGTATTTGTTTCTAATCACTATGATGAATCGGTCTGCCTAACGATTCGACCAATTCATTCAAGAACTTATATCAAAACTTGTGTTTAGAAATATTGAGGGGAAGGATTAAAATTTTGAATGCTCATACTAATAAAGTTTCCTAAGTTCCATCACGAATAAACGTACCACACCACAACACCGAAAATTGTACCGAATGAATTTACTAAAACCTCTGCAATATATGGCATCGCTCTATTATACACTTGCAAAATTAAAAACTAAAACGCGGGCAAGAACACTCCAAATGAGCTAGCTAGCATACAAAATGACCCATGAACTGGTAAATTTTCAATTCCTCCAAGAGCATTGACCCCGCTTTAACAGAGACACATAAAGCAAGTCGTTCCAAGTATCGGGCACGCCCGGCAGGCACCAATGGCTGCAGTCTTGTGCATGTATTTCTTGCTGAGCTGCTTGGTAGTCCGGCCTGTAAATCGAGGGGTGCCCGTCTTTCCTGTAGTCTGTGAGACGGCTTATGTTGAGATACGTGACTGGAGTTTTCATACCCTTTAGCACGTACTCCAATATCTTCATTTTCGAGGGGTAGTTTACCAAGTGAGTCTCGTTGAATATCGGCTCCGTTTCCTTGTGGCATTGGCCTCCCGAGTTCCAAGGTCCGCCCCTGCACAATAAACACACCATTCTATCTAATTCGCTCATATAATTATAGCTTTAGTTACCAAAAGCACCCTCGACGTTTAGTCTAATTAGCTTCCGAAAATTACAAAGAACCGGTTACATTGATACAAAGTTTTATAAAGTTCTGAAAATATAATCTGATAAAATGTGAGAAGTTCAAAATTATTTTAGTTCGATGACCCAAGTATGTACACTTCAAAGTTTAATAATCACAACATTCAAACTTTAATTGAATGAAAAACTATATCAAATAAATGTGATTGAACTTTTTGTGAAAATCCCATATGCTTTTAATGAAACTGCACTATATAAGTATATCACATCAATTATGAAACTACTACACTTTGCAAGATAGGGGATGAAAGTTTGCTGAGATTTACCTAAAATGCGTGACCGAATATCCTCTGAAAATAACTTCAGTTTTGTTAACGTCGATATTTTTATCGACCCAACGAGCCCAAGTGGCAAGTGCTCGCTTGAATGCTTCCAAAACTTTAAGTCTTGGGTGAACATAGTTACCTTCTTGGTAATAGTCTTCACTGCAAAATAAACAACATGGCTCAAATAAATACAAAAAAATTTAAAAGGAGATGATAAAATCTATAACTGATAGTGCTGTTGCATTATGTTGAACAATATTGTATTTTGGTATCTGTTGTTAAACGACGCGAGCCTGAGTTAGGAACCAATATCAAAACCCCCGTTTCGAGTGTATTTTGGCTGGTTAGACTTATCAGCTACAATGCCTGAATTTAGCAAAATTATCCATCGAAAGACTTTATACGCTTTTAAAATAACATGTCTAGTGCATATAAATTATTAGGTGATAAAAAAAAAAACGGAACCTTATTTTAACAAACACTTTTGGCTCTGCCTATCTTAATAAAAAAGATGTTGCAACCTCACAAATGAGCTCCACTATTTAAATTATCCAAACATATTTCCAAAATAAAAATCCAACAACATATTAGAAGCTCCCACAATAACCTTAAAAGATTTTTAAATGAGCTCAGCAACTAAAACTTAGTTAAAAGAAACTCAGACAGAGAGAGAGCTTTTACCCGCGTGAGGTTTTTTCATGAGTCCACCAATGCCCGGTATTGAAAATTATAACATCTGCATCGTGGTACATGGAAGTGGTATTATCCATCAAATCCAATCTGAGGGTATCAAACGAGCCATTTTTCCCACTGTAAGTTGATTCCTTTACAAGAAAAGGAGAACTAACAAAGTCCACCGAGCAGTCATAATCCTGAGAATGCAGCCGAGGAAGAGGCAACAATGTTTTCTTTATTTCTAGCATATTGTTTAGTTTCTTAATCATTTAAAAACTTGTGGTGAGCATACCTCGAACCTGAAGGCATAAAATCCTTTCTTCTTGAATTCATGTCTTCCTGAAATCTCATAAACTCGGGTTTTGTCCTCAACGCCATGGCGGAGGGCACAAACGAGTGACTCCCACATGTTCCTATTTAGAGAGTCCCCAACAAACACCAACTTTTTTCCTCTCAGCCTCTCAAGAAAATCAGTTGCATTGAACCTGGGTAAGCAAGTATTCCGGTAAATTTAAATGCACTCACCAATTGGTTCGAAAACAAGATTCATAATAAGTGAATCAATCTGTACACAATTTAATAATGAATTACAATAACTGGAGTTCATTAGGTTCTGGACATCACAAAAGTAAGAAATGAGAATAGTTTTATGCGAAAAATGAAACAAATACAGCGAACAATGAATAAGCCACTAAGCATAAGCTAGTAATATACAACCGGTCGAGGCACTGGGAGGTGTCCAAAGTAGCATCAATACATTCAAATTTCAAATTTATTCGACATACTAACAGCGAACACATAAATATCACAATTATGCTTTCTTATCGACTGAATTACTACAACTACAAACAGAACAGGAGATGGATGTAACTAAACATCTAAATACAATACATGAGTGCACATCATACCACCAATAAACCATTAATTGATGCATTTTATTATCTTCATAACGGGTGAGCATAAATACAAACTAAAAAATCTCACCTCGGGATTTCACAATCATACGGCTGCCATCTCCATCTTACATACTCATCATCTGGCCTCCCATTTGCATGGCAATCAAAATCCCTGTCGATATACGGACATGAACCCGGTGGGTAATACGGCATTGTATCATCTCTCACCCATCTTCCATCGAAAACATCACAGTTCTTGAAAGATCTACTACTTGCAGAAAAACCCTTTGTCCCATTACTCCTCAAATCACCATTAGTATCTGCAAGTTCAGCAACTTCGGCTCCACACGATCGATTACCGTGCCCAACACCCCCAACACAATCCTCTCGACCATGTTCACTTTTGCCACTAACACTTTCATTTTTCACATCACTACGAAAACCACTCACATCTTCACCCCTTTTCACCACTTTCCCTCCATCTTCAACAACAACAAAGCTTCCATTTTTATTATATTCAGTCTCATTTCCCAAGTGGGCACCCTCAAGATCCTCGTTTTCATCAACTGAATCTACAATTCTATCACTTCCTTTAGCATTTGCCTCAAGGGAAGCGTTCACAGGGCTCTGTGGAGACCCAAAGGGTGAAGAAAGAGAAGAACTATTGTTATTTTGTGAAGCAAAACTGTAGAGCCCTTGAAACAGAGGGCTAAAATCTGGACCTTTGGATGAGAAACTGAACAAAATTACGGTGAGGAAAATGAAAGAGAACACAACGCCTAAACCGAATGGGGACGCAATCTTTGTCCGGGCAGAGGATATGAACTGATCTGAGAAGGTGAGCTTCTTCAAGCCCGTGACTGAAAATGTTGAAGAAAAAGAAGTCGCCATTTTCTGAAGAAAATATGATACTATTACATTACATGACCCAAAAAAAACAGAAAAATGCAATGAAAATGTTCTTTTCCAATAATAATTTGTGGGAGTGTTCAGAGATGGAAAAAAATGAAGAAAGATAGATTGATTCAGTTTTGTGGTGTGATACTGTGATTTTAGAAAAAGGTGAAAAAAAAAAAAGGAAAAAAAAAAAGAAGAAAGAAACAAGTGAGTGAAATTTTTTCAGTGTGTGTACTGTGTGTGGGGAGTTGGGTAGATTTTTTTATGGTGCCAGGAGAGAGAGAGAGAGAGAGAGAGAGAGAGAGAATATAGTCAGTCGTTTAAATGATGAATTTGCCCTTTGCCCAGAAAGGAAGTGACAACGTCAACAAAAATTCAAATGGGGAAAAGGACCTTTAATCACGCAGCGATATTATCATCCAATTGAAACTGAATTTGTGATTGATTGTGGTAAAAATATACTTCAATTTGATTTTTTGAAAATCAGTTCACATCTATTATTATCTATTATATTACTATGTAATAAAGAGAAGAAAAAATACAAAAAATAGTATATTTAAGTTTTCACTCATTTTTTCGCTTTTTATCAATAGATTTTTTTTTAAAAAAAAAAAGATTTGGGAGAATATCGCCCATGATTTTTACTCAAATTGTTGTGGAAAACATTACTTGCAAGCATTTAAAGGAAATATTACAAGCAGATTTTTTTGGTACATTTTATTTTATATTAACTTCTATATGGCTAACAACTAATTAATATAATATTTTTTTATCCAATTTATTCTAAATAAAATTAATATAATATTTATTTAATTAATTATAATATTTTTTCATATATAATTACTAAAATATTAATTATTATAGAAAAATTAAAAAAAAAAAAATTATCATACCTTTTACTTTATATAAAATTTAAAATTACATATTTTAACATACTAGTACGTACCCCGTGCGATGCACAGGATAAACATATTAAATAAGTTATTTTCATAGCTTTGTCCGTTTAAGTCAAAAAAAGTAATAATGTTATTATCCATTTTCTGCCACTTTTCATCAACGTTAAGTCTAAAATATTATTAAGCTGCCCTCTGGCAAATATGTATGGAGTTATATGTCCGTGTCTCATAAGTCACAAACATGATGAATAACATTACAGATTATTCATTCAAACTTTTATTCATTACAAATATATTAAAATAGTTTATATAAAAACCATTAAATACCACTTTCAATATATTTATAAATAAAAGGTACATAAAATTTCTGGTGTGTTCAAATTTAAATATTTTTTTATGGACTCAATTTTAAATCATCCAGACATTTGGTCAAACACATAGGTGTGTTCAAATTTAAATCATTGGCATTTTGGTCGGTTGAAATTTAAATCATTCACCATAGTACTGTGATGTGTATTATATGTATATATATACAATTTTTTAACAAATGATATGTGTTTTATAAAAACAATAATATTTCACAAGATTTTAAACGTAAAATTTGGTTTTTAATCACAATAGAAAAATCATGGTAAGTTGTATTGAAAATGTGTAATGAGATAAAACAATTAACTAAAATAATTAAATAAAATACTTGATGGAAATGGAA
Organism: Striga hermonthica; assembly: GCA_902706635.1. Lineage (NCBI taxonomy): Eukaryota > Viridiplantae > Streptophyta > Magnoliopsida > Lamiales > Orobanchaceae > Striga > Striga hermonthica. Next base: position 6,539,236 of record CACSLK010027840.1, on the reverse strand, counting down.
TGCATTAATTACCTTTGACTTTTCTTGCTACAAATTCTACAAAATAGAATGCTTTTTTATATAAGTATAGATTAATAAACATTTATTATTTATTTATTTTTTCTTATGAAATATAATCTAAATTCGGTATTAAATTTTCAAATTCAAACATTTAAAGAAAAAGATACTAAAACATATTTTTTTAGCTAAATTTTATTTTATCTTAATTTTCATATAATCACATTCTTAACAAATAAATTAATATTATATTTTTTATCTACATTATCTAACGAATTTTTTTATGATATAATTAATATAATATCTTAACTAATTAATAATTTATCTAACCGAATTTATCTCTCTAACAAACTTGCCAAATTTTTTTAAAATTAAAATGGTATGATTTTTCTTACAGGGATACTTATCAATATATTAAACATTTAAAATCTTTTTTTAAAAAAAAAATAAAAAATTAGTTATCCCTCCTTTTACTTTATTTGAAATTCTAAGTTATATTTTTTAATATATATTATTATTTATTTTTTTACGTGTATATATTTATTATTTAATATCTAAGTGATAAATATTATTGATTTATCTTTTTAATAAATATTTATTTTTTTCCTTACCTGATATAATTTAAATTTAGTTATTAGATTTTTAAATTCAAACATTTAAAAGAAAAGATCTTAAGCAGATTTTTTGGGTAAATTTTATTTTATCTTGATTTTCATATAATATCATCCCTAACAAACTAATTAATATTATATTTTTATCTACATTATCTAACTGACTTTTTTTATATAATTAGCATAATATCTTAACGAATTAATCATTTATCTAACCGGAATTATCTCTCTAACAAAGTTGCCAAATTTTTTGAAATTAAAGTGGTATGATTATTCTTACGGAGATACTTGTTTGTCCCATTTTTGTTGCATTTTTTGTTATTGTATTATCTTTCTTTTTCCCCCGTTATAGGTCTTCTCATTGGTTTTTATTTGTTTTTGTAGTTTATTGTGTGTTTTCCTCTGTTTCGGTTTTCTATGTGTTTTCGTGTGTTTTTTTGGTTTTTCTTTATTTATGGTGTGTAGGTCAGAAGTTTCAGGAGGACAGGATTTTGGGAAAAAATTGGTCTTGCAAGGATAATAAAGTAGAAGGGTTCGTCAGCGACAAGCAGTAAAAATAGAACTCAATTCCGAGTTCGGACGAGTCCAAACGAGCCCGAGACGCGAAGTCGTGCACGGAAGCCAACAGCTCCAGGCCCTGCGCCGCGGAGACCCTTGCGTCGCGGCACTACCCAGCCTCACGCGCACGACACGTCGCGCACCTGCTACGACCCGACCAGAGACTAATGCACCTGCCCTGCTCCACGCCACATCAGCGCCTCGCGCCGCGGCGTCCCCCAACTCCACCCATCTCCTCCTTTATTTTTTTTTTTCTTTTTCTTATTTTTCTTCTTCTTCTTTTCCTCTCAACTCCATCTTTCCCTTCCATTTTTCTTTTTCTTCTTCTTAGCATTTAGGGATTAAGATTGTAATTTGGATTCAACATTGGATTAAGATTACTTGTAAGCTTTTCTCTCTTGTTTAATTCATGAACTTGGTTGATTTGGGAGAAATCTTTGGTTGTGTTGAATTTGATCTGCTTAGCTAATTTCCAATTGCTAGGGAATAGGGGATGATTATTCATGTTTAATACATATATGTTGGGCTTTAATTTATTCGTTCTTGTGCGAGTTGTTTTAATTAGGATTGATGATTCTTGCTTGATAGTTAGATATAATCGAAGGGTGACACTTAGATCTTGCAATTGGAAACAATTGGGTATTGATTTGTCGAGTTAGGGTTTTGTTGATTTTAAATAATTAGTTGATTAAACTCCTTCTAATTTAATTGGCGACTCTTATAACCAAAAGGGGAGGAGTCGTAGAACTAGGCTCGCACAAGATAGACGATTTCGTAATTAAATAGTGTATAGGTTTCGAATTGAACTATGTGTTTGTCGATGTCCCTTCCCTTGTTACGAAAAGTTATTGGGATTGGATCATTGGCTGGTGTTGTATGCTCGGACTTGCTCGTCTATGTTCAATCACTGTTATGAAGAGTTATTGGGAGCGAACCGCTGGACGTTTAGGCGAGAGCGTCAATCCTGGACCGAACGACTAATGGACTGATTTACGATTAGAACTCGAATTAATTATCCCCGACCCCCTAGCTTCTTTACCATTGTTTCATTTCTATTTTAGGTAGATTTATGTTTTATGCATTTCTTAGTCGATAAAACAATCCACCTTGATTAGTATATTTAGGATTTATTTTGCTTTTGTGTGCTATCAACACTGAATCTAAATTCCAAACTGCCTTCCTCGAGAGATCGACCCGGGGAACGAATCTTTCGATTTGGTACTCAGTAAAATAATTTGCTACAACAAATTTGGCGCCGTTGCCGGGGAAGGCAAGTAGGATATTTAGTTTTGGTGTTAATATTATTTTATGTGTTTCTCTTTATTTTGTTATTCCTTTGTGTTTGTGTAATTTGTTTGCTTCATTTGTTTTTCTTCCTGCCTTTTTGTTTGTGTTTTGTTTTTTCGTGGCTCCGTCTGGTTTTTTTTTTCTTGTGTACACGGATTTTGAACAGAAGTATCAACCGAGCAACGTGTTTCCCTCCTTGAAAACCCTTTACTGAAATAATGGACCGAGCTACGGTTCCTGGGAGTATGGCCAGGCATGTGCCTTCCTTTACGAGCAACTGTGGAATCTGTTGTCGTTCGAGCAATCATTTGAGTCCCCCGTAGACTTCTCAGATTACGATGCTAAGCTTGATCAGATTCTAGATATTCTGACCTCCCAAGCAGCCCGAAGGAAAAATCTTGAGGCTGGAATCGAGAACCTAGCAGAACATATTCGAGTTATGGAAGACTGATTTTATAATTCTTCCCCCGATTCCCTCGTGGATAATGAACATCGGGGGAACATATTGACGATTGATGAAAAACTCGATCTCATTCTTGCTCGTGTGTAGTCCCAAACAACTCAACTGGAGGAGATTGAGGGTGGATGCACTCGGTTGGTGGTGCAGCTTGACGGTATAATGGAGAACATTCAATTCGTCGAGCCATAAGTCGATGAGCCCATTAGCAATGACTATCAGATTCACGAGGGCAAGATTGAAGAAGAAGAAGATGCGCTCCCTGAGAATGAGGGTGATATTCTGATAGAGGAAATCTCTGGGCCCAAATTCGAGAGTACATCACTTGAGTCATCCTTCTGCACCGTCGAGAAGGCTACATTTAGTTTGATATGCTCCACAGACACACTCGTATTCCGAGAGGTTGACTGCGGAGCTTCGATGAGAAGAGCTCTAGGTCATTTCGTTACCATCCTTGGTGCTCATACTCGGTTCTACAAGAACATTGCCACCCGAGCCTACTAGGTCCGCGGTCATGCTACACTTCCCTTGTTTCCGCTTCTTGAGAGTACAAAGGAGTGGCATGATAGTCACTTTTTCTTGGATCCTGGTTGATTTTTACATAGCTATCGTCAAGCTAATTACATTAAACAAGCGTTTCTTGGGAGGCAACCCAAGTTTCATTTACTGCTTTCTTAGTTATTTCTTATTTGTCTTTTAGTTTTATCTTTTAATAATTGGAGTTTCGAGTTTTTGTGGTTTATCTTGGCACGACGTGTCGAGGATTAGGTTGAGCATGGGCGAAGGGCTTGCACGTGAATACTTATTCCCCTTGAAGCTACTTCAGTTTGCACACTTGTTCTCTTTTTATCTTTTTGAGTTGCTTCTTCCTCATGTATTTTCTTTTGAGTTATGTGCTCTTGTTTTAGCTGCTAGTATTGGTTTGTGATGTGAAATTGCTAGGTCGTGTTATTTGACTTCCCAATTATGCGTTGAAGCAATGTAGTCATTGCCTCATTTTAAGTGTGTGGAAGTTTACTAGAATTTTGCATGCTTATGTGGTGGACGGGTCTAGTTTTAGGTTCTTATGTTGTTGAGCTTGGTATTGGTGAATTTATATGATTTGTTGATGAATGTTTGATGAAATTGAGAAGTTGTGATGAAGGACGTGTTGGTCATTGTCTCGATATATGCTTGATTGCTTTCAGTGACATTTATTTGTCTGGTGAGGTTTTGATCCTTACTCTTCTTTTTTTGTGAGATATGGGTCATATTCTTGAATGAATAGAACTTGCCTTGAGTTTGTTTGAAAGGAATCAATTAGAATTTGAAATTGAGAAAGTGATTGAGGCCTTTTGTTTGATTAGCTCTTTTTAGCCTTGTTATTGATCCTAAAAGTGCATTTTTATTCTAGTAACCCATTTGAGCCTTAAGCCTTTTCTTGTCAGTCATGCATATATTGTATTTAATTGTTGACGGTTTTGTGTGATGATTGGTGAAAATGGTGTCACTTAATGAGGCGAGATTGAGATGAATATCTTTTGTTTGACTAAAAAAAAAAAGAGGTCGCAAGTCGAATCGAACGGATTATGCTCCGCTTACTAGTCGATTCACGTTGTCAGGTAATAAGCATTGGGAAACTACTATAGGACACTTGGATGACCTCCAATGTTTAAACCTATAGAATGTTTTCTTTTCGGTTCGTTCTTGTTTGGAAAAAGTAACTTTCTTAAATAATAATAAAAAAAGAAGACGAAAGGTCTAGTGATATGTACAAACTTGATTTGAGCATTTATCTGTCGTGTGTGGTTTTTTGGTTGGGTGATAGTGTTTTTTCAGGGTTATTCCGGATGAATAGCGGAGAACTCGAGTAATCTATTTGCTCGAGAATTTTGATTGTTTATTTGAGCTTCTTGTCCATATATATCCTTACATTTACCTAAAGCCCGCATTACAACCCATGAAGTCCTCTTGATTCGCAAGTTTTGAGCTTTGATTGTTTTCAAAGTAATTTAGACGAGTGACAAGCATATGTTGAAGCTTGAATATCGACTAGTTTGAGCGTACCTATCACATATTCATGTAAGAAAATGAGTGAGACGTATAATGTTATTCATTTGTTTGAGAGCTTGTCATTTCAAGACCAAGTTAATATTTGAGGCATATGGTCATACGGTTGTTGAATTCTGACCTGGTTGAATTGGAATTTTGAAAATTTTTATTTAAAACTGTAACCATGCTCGTGTCTTGTTTCTTTTCTTTTTGTTCTGGACGTATAAAGGTTTAAGTGTGGGAGAATTGTTTGTCCCATTTTTGTTGCGTTTTTTCATTATTGTTTTGTCTTTCTTTTTCTCCCGTTTTAGGTCTCCTCGTCGGTTTTATTCATTTTTGTAGTTTATTGTGTGCTTTCCTCTGTTTCGATTTTCTGTGTGTTTTTCGTGTATTTTTTCCGGTTTTTCTTCGTTTATGGTTTGTAGGTCAGAAGCTTCGAAAGAACAGTATTATGGGAAAAAATTGGCCGTGCAAGGATAATAAAGTGAAGGGTTCGTCGGTGACAAGCAGGAAAAAATGAAATTCAATTCCGAGTTTGGACGAGTCCAAACGAGCCCGAGACGTAAAGTTGTGCACGGAAGCCAGTAGCTCTAGGCCCCGCGTCGTGGAGACTCGCGCCGCGGCACTACCCAGCCTCAAGTGCACGACACGCCGCGCACCTGCCATGACCCGGCCAGAGATTAATGCACCTGCCTTGCTCCACTCCACCTCAGCGCCCCGCGCCGTGGAGTCCCCACAGCTCCATGCCATACTACAACTCACGTCGGGCACCACGGGCCAACAGAAACGCAGGCATCCCAGGCATACCGCGGCAGGCTTCACGTCGCGACGCTGCATCCCTCGTCATGCCGTGCCAGCACCCGCGACCAACGCCACGTGCGAACAGAGGCTACGCCACCTAGAGCCTCCACGCGGCAGCCCACCACGCCGCGCCACCTAGAGCCTCCACGTCGTGCCACACCATATCACGCCATGACACATGCATGGTTATAAATAGATGCGCGAGATTTCGACCAAACAAAGATCTCCTTGGACGTGGTGAAAACCCTAGTCCAAAAAATCACCTATATCTTCTCCTTTTTTCTTCTTTTCTTCTTCTTCTTTGTTCTTCTTCTTCTTTTCCTCTCAACTCCATCTTTCTCTTACATTTTTTTTTCTTTTTCTTCTTAATATATAAGGATTAAGCTTGTAATTTGGATTCAACATTTGGATTGTAATTACTTGTAAGATTTTCTGTAACACCCCTCCTTATCGTAAAAATCAGAGCGCGAAAATTTCGCAAAGTTATTTAAAAATAAACCCTTTTTACTTTGCGAAAACTGATTCGGGGTGCTACCTTAAAATCGTGACTTAATTTGGAAAACCGTTATTTAATTTTTAAGAAAATCATCCGGTTACTGAAAGCATAAAGTTTTCCAAAAGTTCGTCAAAATATAAGTACATCAAAAGTCATCAAAAACATCGTCAGCAGAAGCGTAAGTCATCATAATAAATATACAGTCAAAAACATAAATGTCCTGAAGCCCCCGTCAGCTCATGCTCCCGGTCCGACGTCCTGACCTGAGAAACATGATAAAAGTGGGAAATGAGCACTATGGCACTGTGCTCCGTGGAAACTCATACTAATGTAGACATTGAAAATAATAACAACATCATGATATCAGTATATACATAACCTCAACCTCAAGCCGGTAATAACATGAACATTAATCTGAAATCGTCACGCAACGTGACCCTGACCG
>CACSLK010027840.1:6482150-6492692 GCA_902706635.1 Striga hermonthica | reverse complement strand
AAAAAAATGGGTCCAAACCCGGCAGCGGGCCACCCAGTCCCGGCTCGGCCCGGCCCGCCGGAAAAAAAAAAAACTGTGACCCTTAACCGGACCAGATTGGCCGCGGTCCGGTTCTAAAAACCGACACTATTCATGCCGGTACCGGTACCGGGTCGGGCCGGTCCGGTACCGGTTCACGGGTCGGGCCACGGGCCGGGTCGGCCCGTGGCCATGTCTAATCACACCATATGTTCCGCCAAATGTCCGGGTCGAGTGATGCCCATTTTTGTGCCATCGGGTTGGGTTGGTGGTGTAGTGTCTACAACATTCCAGTAGAGGATATGTCGTTTGTGGGTGTGATGTGAATGACTTGGTGTGTGTATATCAATATGTTCAAGTTGGGAATACTTGGGAATTGAATAGTCTTTGAGTTATTTAAACTCAATTTCTAAGTTGCATAAACTTACCTATTTCACATTTCAACTTAAATCTAGCTTAGAAAAACATGCTTCCAAAATACGAAAAATAAATATAAAACATTGAGTTTTTTTTTTTCAAAGCGATAGAATAAAACATTGAGTTTGAAGGATGAAAAAACAAGAAAGAAAAAGCTAATCCGGCTCCATCGATCTCTCCTTCCTGGCTTTCTCGCTCGTCTTGCCCATGTTTCTAGCCTATAAAGGTCTTCAAAACTTCCAGTGACTCCCCCAAAACGTGTCCAAGTGTTTATTAAATAGTCGGAGACTAGCCCAAGTCGAAATAGGTCGAAAATACCATAAAAATAAGAAAAATGCGTCAAACTCGTACAAATCGCGCCCAGAGTCACACGAGCCGTGTGAAAAAGTCGAGAGCTCATTCACGACCCATTGGAACGACACGAGTCGTGTCGAAAATCACACAACTCGTGTGAACCTAGGCGTCCAAAACAAGTCGAAATATTCATTTTCAACCTGTATAAATGCTCTTGGTCGAATTTCCGGCATACCAAGTGGTCAAACGACGTCCTGAAGCCCCCAAGTATCCCGCATGGCAGATTCCAGCCATTCACCGATAGCTCGCTCCAATGTTCGCGACCTGCTCTTCTTCTCCATTGTGTTCTATACTAATCTCCGACGTTACATGAGAGTTCTAGGTGGTCGTATATGTCGTCCAAGTGGTGCGCCGTCGAGTTACGACGGCTTCCGACAGCACAACTGCATCTCTGACGACATGTCATCCTCAGCCCGGTGTGTGTAGCTACTTTTCCGGCAAAAGTGTGAGTATTTGAAGATTGGCAGTAAATCGATGAACCTTCATCTACTTCAGAGGAATAGACTATGAATAATTAAGTAAAGTTTACTTTAAATTCTTAAATTATTTTCTTAGACATTAGTTAATCGAAATTAACTAATGTGTGTTTTATATTGTTCAGGAATAGATAGAGGTGCACTTTCCTAATGCCGCTGAGTCGAACCTTCTAAATATGGAGACGACAGAATCAATCAAGAACATTTCTTATAAGGCGTGGCTTGGCAGCGAAGACTTGCTCACTTACCATACGCAAGACAATATAAAGGGATTAGGAGGCGTATGAAGATGGATTGAGGATTTCAGTTTTTATGTGAGAGAATTTTAAAATGAAGAGTACAATTCCTGAAGTTTGATTTTTTATTGATATTTTATTTGAGTGGTGAATCAAGTAAGCAGCTTGATCACATTGAGTTATATGTTCTGAATTATTACAAAATGTTCGGAGGTTCATTCTGATCTGTTTGAGGGAGTCAAATTGAAAAGCCACGAGGGACTTGTGGTCGCATAAGTAGTCATGTAGATCATTACTACCAGTAGAGTGTAGAGAGAGTCTAATTGTAAATCATTGAATAATGGTCGTGATATTAACATTAGTGAAAGAGATCCAAAGGGAGAGTGGGACGCTCTCCTGAAGGTTCAGTTTATTTTGAGAAACCTTGCTTTCGCAATTGTGTGAACCTTCTTATGTTTAATGATTCATTAGTTTAAGCACTATTATGTTTTTTTTTTAAATATTCATGAACAACTTCAATTGGGACCAGAGTAGGTTTTCGTACATATTACGAAGGCTCTGAGGACTTGTGGATTGTGCAATCATGAATCAAGAAAGTGGATCGGTGTCTAGGACTCCACAATTGGATGGTTCAAATTACTCCTACTGGAAATCTATGATGACGATTTTTTTGAGATTTCTTGGAAAAGACGTCTGGGAAAGTGTAGAGAATGGCTGGGAACATCATGTTATGCCATAAGGACCAGATCAAGAAAAAGGATCTTCATTGGCTACTGTTCTTAAACCGAAAGATCTTTGGACCGACACCGAAAAACTTCAAGAAGAAGCGAACTATCAAGCCCTCTATGCAATCATGATGGCTGTGGATCAGACACGACACAAGATGATAGTTTAATACAAGACAACAAAATATTTTTGGCGAGTTCTACAACGCCAGTTTGAAGGTTCAACGACAGTCAAAGCGTCCAGACTTCAACGGGTAACTCTCGAATTTGATGAAATCAGAATGCAGGATGAAGAAACAATAGATATGTATTATGCTAGATTTTGTGATATGGTGAATCAAAGTGGGATTCTTGGAGAAAAAATCTCTGAAAATCGTCAAGTCCAAAAGTTTATGCAGACAGTTGCACCTAGGTTCAGAGAAAAAAGTACTTCTCTTGGGAGTTTTCATAGAATTGCACCATTGGACGTTGATGAGCTCCTTGGTGATCTTAGGACGTCCTAAATTAACAGCAACTACGACAAAGTCAATAACAAGGAGTTGGGTCTCAAAGCCGTTGTAATGACTCAGAAAAAAAAGAGTGATGATGATGAAGGTTCAATGGTGGATGACAACAAGTTGAAAGAAGCACTCGCATTGATTGCTATAAATTATAACAAGATGAGTCAGAAGCTGTATAAAACAAATTTGCTGGTAAGAAGTTCAATAATAGCAGCAAGACCACGTTTCAAGAAAAGAAGGGGAACATGTCATCTTCAAAAATGGACACTCAGCCGGTCGAGAAGGATCAATATCGAGAATGTTGAGGGTTCGATCATTTTCAATTTGAATGTGTGAATCTTAAAAAGAAAAATAAGTCGCTAAAGGCACCTCGGGAGGATTTAGATAAGGATGAAACAGAAGAACCTTCTTTACATACGAGAAATATGGCAATTCACTCTTCAGTAAACAAGTTCATGTGGTTACGACATCTCATGCCCCACAAAGTTTGAAGAAAGCATGAATGAATCTGATGCGTCTATGTGATGAAGCCGAGCAAATTATGTGTATGGATCCAATACACTTGCTGGCCAGGGAGAAATGCTCTCAAGCATTCGAGTGATGAAAAAGCTTCAAGGTGAGGTCAAGAAACTCAAAAGTCAGGCACGAGGTGATGGGTCAATCGAAGAAATGGAAGATTGAAGAATGAGGTTCAAAAGTTGACCAAGATGAATAAGCTTCTGAATAAACATGCAACCTCCTACTTCTTTCATTAAAAAAAGAGTGAACTGAATGCAGAAAAAGCTCGTACCTCTATTCTTGAAAGTGATATCAAACTATTTAAGCTAGATGGGATGGAGAAGACTCAGACTATCGAAGGATTGAGGTCTGAACTGTTCTCTACTCAGAAATTGCTTGCTGAGAAGAACAAAAAAAAAAAATAATCACAAAGCTCAAGAGTGAATTCAGTCGAATGATCGACGAACATACAAGTATGCGGGAGAAATTGAGTCCCAACCATTTACGCGTTGGAGAGATCGTTTCTTATTTTGTGCCAAAGCAATGAACTATGCGTAACTTGAACGTACAACTGAATCCGTGAGAAAACTGAATAAAGGGAAAGCAGATTTGAATGAAATTCTCACAATGAGAAGGCAGTATGGTGACTTTATCGGGCTGGGATATATAGGCAAAGCAGAAAGCCCTGAAATGTTTGTCAGACGGGTCAACCAAAAGCAAACATCTAGGTCCAGGGTTCTCCAGTAAGTTTGGTGCTGAAGGTACAAGTCTACATGGGAAACCTTCTCCAGCAACATATCTCATGCCATGAACAAGTTGCAGATGTTTTTGGCCATTGTCAGGGAAATTCTTCACTCGGTTCAGAGATAAAATTCAGATATATCATCTTTCCCAGTTTAGATTGAAGGGGAGTGTTGGAATGTTGGAATGCAAGACGACAACAGTGTTGGGACTTATGAGGATCTCGTTATGTACAAGTTGCGAATTCAATGGCAAACGTAAACATATGCATAGCGGATCTAAAGGTTTGACGTAGAAAACTTACGGTTTAAAATTTTCTAAGTTTGACGGATTCGGGATGACCGGGAACAACACACGAACGAAAGCTAGATCACACGAGTGGATGGCGGGGTCGGCTCATCTCATGCGACCGGGTCGTGTGGGTGTCGGGTGGCGCCTGGTCATGTCGCGGTTGTCGCCAGGTTGCGCGGCGGTCATCCGGCTGGATCACGGCGGCGATCTGGTGGGCTGGGGTTGACGATCCTCGGCCTTCGGGTCGTGGTTCGTCGGCTACAGTTGATCTCCGGGGTTGATGACTATATGTCTCAGTTATCTCAGGATCTTCTACTGTATTACTCGTACACCTCTTCAACTTGTACCGGTAGAACAATAAGAAGAAGATAAAGTTCATACAGAAAACCGAGAGAGAGAGTCTACAGGCGTGCGTGTATAATAATATATCACGTAGGAGAATTCTGATCTCTTCTTCTATTTTTCATGAGCCTAATGATGTATATATATAGCTACAGTGGGGACCCTTAGGAGAATAGGATAAGAGCTTCTTAATAGTGGACTAACTGTGGGCCTGACCCACTGCTCCAATTACTTAAATAATATTACGGTCCACTAACGTAATATTATTGCACTCCTTTTTTCTAGCACAAATTACATTTGAGACTCCAATAATAATTACCCGAATTACCTCCCCATGTTTAAGACATAATGTCCATCCATTAATTCGATTACTGATAATTCAAGAATTAATTAATATATTATTTATTTCACCAAAGCTAGCGCTCGTTCATCATATTATTATTATGCCGAAACTTAATCTACCTGCAGGGTTTAGCATAATAATCCTTCATGAACTCACTTCTGGGACATCATCAAACTAAGCATACACGGTGACCGTAAATATTCGAACAAAACACTAAACATACAACAATATTACCAAAGACAGTAAGAATATTAGTTTAACGAACTGAACCTCACCCAAGTGAATCAAAGTAATATATATTGCATATATATGTCTGTTTAATATCTTATAGGTTAAGAGAATGCAGTAATTAACCGAGGCCTACTTCGTTTACGACGGTCGGTATAAAACAAACTTCTTGTCTCTGGGATCCTTCCACGTGTTTGACGAAGACCTTCCCTGGCAAAGTCATGAAATGATCAGCTAGTTTGTCCTCTGATGCAATCTTGGCAACATCAACGTCTCCTTTACCAATGATATCTCGTATTAGATGGTACTTGCGCTCTATTTGTTTGCTTACTCTGTGGGTTCATGGTTCCCTTGAGTTTGCTACTGCTCCACTGTTATCACAATACTCAGTGATACAACATGGCAAACTCGAAATCATCTAAGTCCACTAAGAAGTTTCTGAGCCAAACTGCGTCTTTCGCTGCCTCTGAGGCTGCTATGTACTCGACTTTCATGGTGGAGTCTGCCACGTATTTCTGCTTAGCACTCCTCTATGAAATGGCTCCACCTCCCAAGGTAAACACAAACCTAAGGTTGTCTTACTCTCGTCACTGTCTGAGTGGAAATAGAAATCACTGTAACCCAGAGGAATAAGTTGTCTGCACAGTAAACTAACATGTAATCTTAGTCCTTCTCAGGTACTTGAGTACATGTTTCACCGCAGACCAATGTTCCCATCCTGGATTACTTTGATATCTTGCTACCATGCCAACGACGTAGCTAATATACGACCTTATACACATCATAACATACATAAGACTTCCTACGGCCCAAGCATAAGGAACCATCTTCATGCCTTCTATCTCTTGAGACGTCTTAGGAGACATCTCCTTGAATATACTTATTCCATTTCTAGAAGGTAACATACATTTGTTGGAATCCTGCATGCTGAATCTAGCCAAGACAGTATCTATGCATGAAGAGTGAGATAAGCACAACATTCTCTTCTTACAGTCTCGAATGACCATAATACGAATATGTCCTACTTCGCCTAAGTCTTTCATCCAACTACTTAGACAACTACACCTTTAGGTTTGATAACTCCTTACTGTTTTCAGTAAAAAAGTATGCCATCTATGTAAAGCACAAGAAACACCACCACAATCCCACTGATTTTCTTGTACACACAATGCTCATTCGAACATTGAGTGAACCCGTATGACTGAATCACCTCATCGAACCAGATGTTCCAAGATATCAAAGCTTGCTTCATTCCATAAATAGTCTGATTGAGCTTACACACTAGATGCTCATGTCCTTTAGCAATGAATCCCTCTGGTTGCTGCATATAGATGTCCTCCTGAAGGTTTTCATTAAAAAAAGCCGCCTACATCCATCTGCCAGACTCATAATCCATATGAGCGGCTACAACCAAGAGAATCCAAATTGAGTTACGCATAGCTACTGGTGAAAAGGTCTCATCAAAGTATATACCCTCTATCTAGGTATAACCTTTTTGCAAAAAGCCTAACTTTGAAGGTCTCAACCTTCCCATTCGATCCCATCTTCCTCTTATAGACCCACTTGCATCCAATGGGTGTTCTACAAGACCCCAGACCTGATTAGAGTCCATTTGCCATATTTCAGCTTTCTTAGCAACATTCCATGAATCTGCATCTTTATCTTAAGTGCCTCGTTGTAGGTCCGGTCCGATTCTAGGTCTCCTTAAACTGAGTCCGATGACTCTCCAAGACCTATCCATCAGTTGGTTAAAAACGTTTCACTACGACAAGGTAATGTTCGCACTGGTACACTCTCTGTATGCCGTGTTGCAATATTATGTGATGCATCTACTTGCGCACTCGGTGGAGAACTATCGACTTCACTCCTTAACTCCTCTAAAACTAGTCTACTTGCGGGCTTGTGATTCATAATATAGTCTTTTTCCAAGAATCTAGATTCCGTACTAACGATCACCTTCTGATCCTCGGGATTACAAAATAATCCACCTTTCGTTCCCTTGGGATAGCCAACGAACACTCATGCTTCTGAACGTTTTTCAAACTTGCCAGGTTCCTGTACTAACACGTGTGCAGGACTTCCCCATACTCGAAACTATGAGAAACTGGGCTTGCGCCCTTTCTACATCTCATAAGAAGTAGTCTTAACTGACTTCGAATGAACCACGTTAATGATATATGATGTCGTTTTCAACGCCGTACCCCAAAAAGAATATGGTAACTTTGAATAACTCATCATTGACCTAACCATCTCCATAAGAGTCTTATTTCGTCGCTCTGCAACCCCGTTCTGTGGAGCGTGTCAGGTGCAGTTAGTTGGGATTCAATACCAGCTTCTGATCATTATTTCCTAAACTCTCAAAAGAGGTATTCGACCCCCCGTTCAGATCGAAGCGACTTGATACTCTTACCATGAAGCTTCTCCACTATTGCCTGATACTCCTTGAATTTCTCAAAGCATTCGGACTTGCAGTGCAACAGGTAAATGTACCCAAATTTCGAGTAATCATCGATGAATGTGACAAAATACTCGTAACCACCTCTAGCCTGGATCAACATAGGACCACACAAATAAGAATGAATCGTTCATATCACTTCTTGGCTACTATACCCCTTTGTTGTAAGCGGCCTCTTGGCCATCTTACATTCTAGGCATGACTCGTAGGTTGGATAATGATATTCTAATGGACCGAGATGTCCACTAGATACCAACTTCTGAATCCTCTTAAGGTTGATGTGCCAAAGTCTAAGGTGCCAAAGATATGCTTGATTCATTTGCGAAGACTCATTCCTCTTATTTGATTTAGTCATGACATTCAATTCCGTTTGTTACACTGTGGGATAGTTTGGTTTAAGAACATATAAATTGCCAACTAGTGAACCAGAACAAAACAAATGATTTCCTTGACGAATAATAACTATGTCGTCAAACGTAAATGAAAAACCATCTAAAACAAGCTTAGAAGCTAAAACAAGGTTCTTTCTAAAACATGGAACATAAAGGCAATGTCTCAAAATAAAACTACTACTATCAAAAGATAAAGGCAATGTCTCCCACTGCAACAACCACCACTTTCGTGGTATTGCCCATGTAGACGGTGATCTCTCCCTCCTTAAGTCGTCTGGTTTCCTGGAACCCCATCATAGAATTACAGATATGATCAGTGGCTCCAGTATCTACACGCCAGGTACTGGTAAATACAACTGCTAAAAATGTTTCTACGACATTAAAAAAAGAGTTACCTTTCTTGAGGAGAGGATAGTCGACCTTCTGTCTTGATCTCACAGCTCTGGATGTCTCAATGGCTTCCTAAACGAAACTCCTTTTCGTCTTTAATTATCACTACGGACTTAGAGGATGAGACAATCTCACATTCTACAAGAATCATCTGTCACTCATCATGGATAATTCTCTCAGCCGCCTCAAGTTCCCCAATCAGCTCAGTCACTGGCATATTTCGAAGAATTGGGCTGTAACTGTAGCAGAACTGGTTGAGGTCCTTATGCAGTGAAAAAAGTATTATGTTAGCCCTGATACACTCTTCAATAAGTGCACCCTTAGACTCCATGCGAGTGAAATGCTCCATTAGCTTATAAACATGTTCCTTTACGGGAATGCCCTTAGCCATAGTGATCGACATGACAATGTCTAAATTCCTCTTTCAATTAATATAATTGGGATCAATAAGCTGATTTTCTTTTAAAATAACATATAACAGATTGAACGACATGATGGATATAGCCTGAGAATCATGAAAATGATTTTACAGATTAAACGAACATGTTCTCAAAACACCGTGAGGAATGCATGATACGAAGACAACCCTACATTACTCAACATTCGCCAGAGAAGGGCTTTTCAAGAACCCATTAATTTCCATATTTCAAAACCAAATTCATGACTAACACAATTAATAGTCGGTTTCCGTTTGGCTATGCAATAAAATTCAGGGACCCCAAAGAGGGTTAATAAATTAAATCGGATTCCAAGTGAATCCCATTTCTCGATCCAAAGGTCATCAAATATGATTGTACGTCATCCGAGGGGAAGCCCGTACGCTCTCATAAGATTTCCTCTCTAATCGTCTAATTAGAAAACCGTCTTGGTAATTTCCTACAATTAATTTTAGTGATGTCACCCGAGGGGGAGCCCATACTTCAATTAATTGATTTACCAACAAATTAGAAATTGAGGCCTTAGGAATTTTGAACTTTAATTTAAAATCCCTTCTCAATCTTAGTATAATTTAAATGAGGATTTTTAAATATTTATGCAAATCTAAATTAATCTAATGCAATAACAATAATTAATTAACATACATAAATAAATATATAATTTTAAATTAATCTCATGCAAAAGCAATAATTAATTAACATGCATAAATAAATAAATAAATATTTGGCATAATAAATTTTAATAAATAAATCCATTGTTATGGCCATTAACTATTGAGTCTCCTTAAACAAGGAAACTTATCAGATTATTTCCTTTCCAACTGGAACTCCCGCTGCAGTATAATACTGATAGATATTGTACTACTTGTCCAACAAGAAAACACCTGCCACCAGCCGCCGCTGCTAGACCGCCAGGAGTAACTCAATTCCCAGAGAAGTCATTATGAAGGGAAGGGCTGCTCGCCGCCGGCCGGTGACTGGAAAAACTTGACGGGTAATTTTTTATCTTCTCCCCGCGGACATAACGCGCGAGCCGTCGGGCTCCGCCCGCGGCCGCCGTTCACCGCTGCACGCTGCCATTTGGCCCCCGGTGTTTCCTCGGACTAGGGCCCTGTTGATTTTTTGAGGTTCATTGATCTCTTGTGATCTCCTGGTCATCAACATATGATCACAACACGAAAAATATAATTTACAAAATTACATAATCCGATCCTAGATCCAACAAATGGATATACATATTTTCTAAACAAATAATTAAATCTTTCCGGTCAAATCCCCAACAAATAATTATTACAAACATTCATCCATTAATTCCTCGACGTGTTCGAGGCTTTAAAAATAAATTTAAAATCCATCAATTCAACAAGATTCATCAAAAACATAATCGACCATAATAGTGGATTAAACTAATTTCTGTAAAACCAAGTTATGTGAATATAATCTAATATATATGGTTGTGTTTAAACACGTCTTGTCAAATAAAGCCGTAAAAATTTGAACTTTGTACAAAACCAATTAACCAAGTGCTCTGATACCACTTGTTGGGATCTATGAGGATCTCGTTATGTAAACATTACAAATTCAATAGCAAACGTAAATAAATGCACAGTGGATCTAAATTTTTGACGTAGAAAACTTACGACTTAAAATTTTCTGAATTTGACGGATTCGGGATGATCGGGAACAACACATGAACGGA
>CACSLK010027840.1:6470584-6480944 GCA_902706635.1 Striga hermonthica | reverse complement strand
AGCATATTCATTAGACTCCTCAGTTTTATCATGTTCAATGGTTTCAGACTTAACATCATTTAGCACATTCACAGTTTCAGAATTTGACAACTTCTTACCACTGGACACATCCATGTTAATCACTTCAGGCACAACAGCACATTCAAGACCATCATCAAAGACAACATTTATAGACTCCATAACCACCTCAGTGCGTAGATTATACACACGAAAAGCACGACTGTTAGCAGAATACCCAAGGAACTGACCCTCATCACTCTTGGATTCAAACTTACCAAGGTGTTCCCTGTCATTATAGATATAGCACTTGCACCCAAAGATGTGAAAATATTTCACATTTGGTGCCTTACCTTTCCATATTTCATATGAAGTTAATCCAGTTACCTTCCTGCAATAAACACGGTTAATTATATGACATGTCGTGTTCACAGCCTCTGCCCACCATCTTAAGGACATGCCCTGAGATGCTGACATAACTCTCGCTATTTCTTGAAGGGTCCTGTTCTTTCGTTCAACAACCCCATTTTGCTGTGGAGTGATAGGAGAAAAAAACTGGTGAAATATACCACGTGATTCACAAAATAACTCAAAACCACGGTTCTCAAATTCCTTACCATGATCACTCCGGATTGCCACCAGGTTGGTTTGTTTTTCATTTTCAAGTTTTAACGTGAGTTTTTTGAAGGCATCAAGTGCTTCAGACTTATCTTTAAGAAAGTCAACCAAGAAAATCTAGAAAAATCATCCACACAGACTAGAATATACTTCTTACCGCTGTAGCTTTCAACCTGAATTGGTCCCATCAGATCCATGTGGATCAGTTCCATAACACGGTTTGTACTGACCTCTGCCAACCTCTTATGTGAAGCCCTTTTCTGTTTTCCCATTTGGCATGATCCGCAAACCCGTGGTTCTTCCTTTTTCAGCTTTGGCAACCCTCGAACAACCCCTGTGGAAGAGAGTTCAATCAGGTGAGGATAGTTAATGTGACCTAGTTTTTGATGCCAGAGTTCAGTCAAATCAACACTGGTTTTATTACATCTCAAATCAAGTTCCACAAGATAGCAGTTATCCCTGGACCTAGTACCAGTGAGAACATGTTTATTTTCTTGATCAGACACATGACACTGAGTTTTAGTAAAGTTCACATTCAAACCCTGATCACATAATTGACTGATACTCAAAAGATTTGCTTTCAAGTTTTGAACCAAGAGAACATTTTTAAGTTTGGGCAGACCAGGAACATTCAAGCACCCAATTCCAAGAAACTTATTTTTTGCCCCATCACCAAAGGTGACAGAACTGGAAGAGACATGCATAATGTTGATTAAGTTAGATCTCAAACCTGTCATATGACGAGAACAACCACTATCAAAATACCAGTCAGAGTTGGATGTGGATTTCAAAGCAAGTATGGAGGATAGACAGAGGTTCTTACGTTCCTTAGAAACCCAGATCTTTTTCTGTTCATGGTTCACTATATCAACTTTCAATTTAGGAGCTTTCATAGGAACACCATGAGGACTCCAGTCATTAATTCGGCCCGTATAAATATCATTATGCATTCTATAGCATTTTGGACGAATATGACCGCGAATCCCACAGTAGTGACAGACAGGTACAAAGTTCTTACCAGTATTCTTGTGCTGAACCTTTGGAGAGTATGGCTTACCTTTCTTGGAGTCAAATGAGTATCCTTCTTTAACAAAAGTTAGATCGGCCTTACTCAGTGAAGAGCTTGATTCTCCAATCTTCTCTTTCAGTTTCTGGTTCTGGACATTCTTACTTTGGTTGGATGAACCAATCTGCTGACTCAGTTTTTGAACTTCAGCATATGACGTCCTTGGCTTGTTGATCATTCGAACAACTTCTTCACTCTTATGCAATCTTTCTTCAAGGGTAGAACAGTGACTCCGAAGTGCCACATGTTCCTCCATTACCCGACCGAGTTCCTCCTTAAGAACCACTATTTTAGTTTCTCTTTCTCCAGCAAGACTTTTAACAACAAACAGTTCGTTGCGTAGAGATTCAATGGTAAAACTCTGTTCTTCACTAGCCTGTTTGTTGAGTTTATCGCCATGCTCAACCAGTGCTAGCTTTGTGAAACAACTGTTTAGGTCCTTGTCCTGTTTTTCAATGTGAAGGTCTGATCTGATGAGCTTCTCGTTCAAGTCAACCGTCATTACTCTCATCTTCTGAAGTTCGTTCCGGAGATAGTCAATCTCCTTTTCACGTTCGGCATAATGTAGTTCCACCGCCATCATCTTCTGTTTTTGAGCCTGGTACTTGTTGATGATATCCCTTGCCTTGAGACACTTTTCAATGGCATACTTGTGAAGTACAAGATCTTCGGCAGCAGGGTCTGAGAATTCATCAGAGTCTACCTCGCTCAAATTTTTTGCATAAGAACCTGCATCCGATTCACATCAGTTAGATGAACAGAGGAAGTAAAACAGTTATACTCATTAAGAAGGCATTTAGCAGAATTATTAGAGTAGTTAGAGTTCTCAGTCATCTCAGGTTCGTCCTCCTCGTCATCACTGGAGTCGGACCATGTAGCCTTGAATGTCTTATTCTTCTTCTTGAAATTAGGGCACTCCTTTTGAAAGTGGCCGAATCCTTTGCACTCGCGGCACTGGTCTTTTTCTACTCCTTGGTTAGCATTCTGAGACTTGTTAAGTTGCATGCCAGATCTCCTTTCTCCAAATTGCTGAATTTGGTTCCTGCCACCTTCAAATGACCTGTTGCCCTGAAATCTCTTTTTCTGGAATTTCTTCAGCTTCGAAACATTTTTGGTAAGCACGGTGAGAGCCTTTGTGATTTCGTCAGGATCAAAAGATTCTTCATCGGACTCGTCATTCTCAGCAACTGTAGTACGAACCTTGGCATTTAACGCAAGCCCTTTCCCTTCTCTTATCCTCATAGAGTCAAAGCCATGGTTGATTTCAAAGGTGCGAAGTTCACTTAGAAGATCATCGATGCCAACTTCAGAATCCTCTGAAAGCTTTCTAGTGCAGTAATTTCAATCCCAAATATGTCCGGTAGAGTTCTCATCAGTTTCTGCACTTGTCTAGCTTCTGGAACCGGCTCACCAAGCATTGCACTTTGGTTAACCAGGTCGCAGAACCGAGCATAATACATGTCAATGGTTTCATCCTCCCTCATACGGATCTTATCGAGTTCAGTTGAGACTCTTTGGAGCTTTGATGTTTTAACCGCATTTGTGCCTTCGAATTGTCTCTCCAATATCCTCTAGGCTTCTTGAGCAGTCGTGCACTGAATTATTATCTTGTGCCGGGTGGGATCTACAGCAGACATGATGGCATATAAGGCTCGAAAATTAGCCTCTTATGCTTGCCTTTCATCGTCGGTCCAGATGCTCCTTGGTTTCTCAACCAGTACTTTGGTAGTTGATGACTTCCCATCCGATGACTCACCACCCTTAGTCTCAGCAGGAACTTTTTCTTGAAGTGGTAAAGTCCAACCATTCTCAACAGCCTGCCATGTTCCTTTACCAAGAGATCGAAGGAAGATCACCATCATGGATTTCCAGTACGAGTAGTTAGAACCATCAAGAAACGGAGGGCGCGTAACAGACATCCCATCATGACTCATGTTGCCCGATACACAGTCCCAAGGATCTTTATCCCGTGGTTAGAACAGGAACACTGCTCTCGTGCCAATTGAAACGTATAATTATCACAGAGTGCGCTTATTGGTAGTACGAACTGAAATAAGAACTGAATAATGCGGAAGCAGAAAACCGAAGATTAAAAAACTCTTCAGGGAAGTATCCCACTTCCCCTCAGAGCTCTTTCATTGATAGATCAAACATACACATAGCTTGGACTTACAAAGACTCGAACTCCCTTCAAGCCTAGTCAACACTACTCAGATCCTATCAACTATTTCTCCGGCCACGTCCCATGGACTTGTTTATCCTACACTTACTCCCTAAGTGTAAAAGTAAAAGATAGTTTGAAGAAACAAAGAAATCCAAAACAAAACAGCTTCAGTCCTTGAGTTTGTAAGAACTCTCGTACTGAACTGTGTACAACTGAAAATGAATAAAAGATAGAAAATGCGAAGCTCAAATATTGTTCTAAAAATATCTCCAAACTCAGCAGCCGCAATAAGAGCTTGCACTAGGGTATTTATAAGAACTCCTTAGGGTTGAAGTCTTTTACAAGGCATATGACTTTTAGTTTGATTTCCTTCCATGTGAATCCCATATCTTTGACAAGTAAATCTCCTCTTCTCTCTCCATAATCTTTTCTATACTCACGGCTCTTCCTTTCTTTATTTCTAGCATGCCCAATTTCCTACAAAATAAAATACCATAATAAGACCCATAATATCTTATATATGGAATATAAAATAAATTTAGTTAAGGAAATAAAATATTTGAAGATCTTCCTTTTTTCTGTGGTTCCAGATGCTTGTTCGAACTGAAGAACTAATGCCAAAATAAAAATATCTTTCAAGCGGCGAAACAATCCGATCCGAGCCTTGATCGGAGCGAACAAGACCGTCGAGGACCTCAAGCTCCTCCTCAAGCACACCTTTCCTCCCGCTTCCTCTTCCCCTAATTTACACCTTTTCCTAAAGGGCAGAAAACTGAATTTTAAGAGTCAGATTAGTAGTTATGTTATTGGGGTTGGAGAGAATTTTTGGTTGTTGTCCCTTTTGTGACGAAGGGAAGGAAAGGTGGAAATAGGGTCGAAGCATCTTGTTCAGACGACCCAAATTCGAGGGGGAGAATTGAGACTGGGTTGGCCGAGTCTGCCTGGTCCGACTTGATGGAAGACCTATCTTCTTATCAAGACAGTTCTAATGATCAGAATAAACCAGAAGCTGGCTTCCGCGGCCATGGGTTCTGGAAATAAGAGTGCACGTGGTATAGCAACAGCCCTCTTTCAGAGCAATGAATAAGAAGAAAGACTCATATAATGACAAAGAGAAAAGGAATTCGTACGATGTTATGTTGAGCTTATTGCAGGGCTGTGGTGGTGACCTGATTGATGAAAAGATGGTCGAAAAGTTTTTTCAGTTTATAAATAGTTCAAGCTGTTTGCGTGATCCAGCTACGGGGTTTTGTGTGATGCGGGAATCTAGTGCTTTCCCCTTCGATGAATTAGATGCTTGTAATAATAGTATGTTGTGCTTCTGCCCATTGTGGCTGAAAGACATTATGAGTGCATTTTCATTTGTGAATATTTACTCAGCATTTCTTTAGCTATGTGAGAAAAGGATTAGCATATGCGCACTGGAGGAACCACTTGACCGACTCCATAAAGTTGGCTGGCTTTCGCCCTGGCATCGTAGAATTGGAGCTTCTTTCTCAGCTTTGTCCTAAGGTACTATGTATTGTTAACAATGAAATAGAGGAAACAGAATTACCTGATGCTGTGATTGTAATGAGATCCTCAACAGACAAAAGGGACCAGCACGATGCTGAACTCAATCAAGCTGCAAAACGGTTATCCAGGGCCAGGGCAGAGTTTGTAAACTTGATGCAGAAAAGAGAAACTTCCTTGAAAGCTATTCTTTCAAAAAAAGGAAGCAAAATCATTGATGTCTGCAGATGGAGCAGATATGATTAAGCCTTTTTCATCAGAAGATCTTCTGACATTTGTGAAAAAAGCTGATACTACATCAGCTGAAAAGAATGTGAAACAAGCGAGGAGATGAAATTTTGCTGCTTCAAATTCTCTTTCACACGAAGTACACTGTCATGACACAAAGTCTTTGCTACCTGAGGAAATGGTGGAGCATCTACATAGCACTCTAGGAACTCAAGGACAGGTGGTTCACATTGAAAAGATCAGTGCTCGAAGTGCCAAGTATGTTGAGATCCCATGTCAGCTTTCTGATAATGTGAAGTCTGCTTTGAACCGTGTGGGGATTACAAGATTGGACAGTCACCAAGCTGAGTCAATTCAAGCTTCCCTTGCTGGTAAACATGTGATTGTGGCCACCATGACATCTAGTGGGAAATCTCTTTGTTACAATATTCCAGTTGTGGAAGCACTGCTGCACAATCCATTAGCTTGTGCTCTCTATCTCTTTCCTACCAAGGCATTGGCTCAAGATCAGTTAAGAGCTTTGTCAGCACTTACTCACGGGCTTGATAATAGCCTAAACATAGGGATATATGATGGAGATACATCTCAAGAAGATAGATTGTGGCTGCGGGACAATGCTCGGCTGTTAATTACGAATCCAGATATGCTACACATCTCTATATTGCCTTTTCATGGGCGGTTTAGCCGGATATTGTCAAATCTTAGGTTTATCGTTATTGATGAAGCTCACTATTATAAGGGGACATTCGGTTGTCATGCTTCTCTAATATTTAGAAGGCTTCGTCGAATCTGTTCTCATGTGTATAGCAGTGACCCTTCTTTTGTATTCAACACAGCGACTTCTGCAAACCCCAAAGATCATGCTATGGAACTAGCAAATCTACCAACTGTAGAGTTAATTGAAAATGATGGTAGCCCTTCCGGTTTGAAGCTCTTTTATGCTCTGGAATCCTCCTTTATGCCTGAAAACTGTTTGGAAGAGAACAAAGACCAGTATGGAGGCTAATGGATCTGTTAGTAAAACTGTGGTTACTGGACGCTCTAGTCCAATTTTAGAGGTTTCCTACCTATTTGCAGAAATGGTTCAGCATGGGCTACGTTGCATTACATTCTGTAAAACACGCAAACTTTGTGAACTTGTTCTCTGCCACACGCGTGAAATACTTTGTGAATCAGCACCGCATCTAGCAAATAAAGTGTGCTCTTACCGAGGAGGCTACATAGCTGATGACAGGCGAAGAATTGAGAGTGATTTCTTCAATGCCAGTATTTGTGTTATTGCTGCCACAAATGCCCTTGAGTTAGGCATTGATGTAGGTCATATTGATGTCACACTCCATCTTGGGTTCCCTGGTAGCATAGCGAGTCTATGGCAACAAGATGGAAGGTCAGGAAGGAGAGAAAAGCCATCACTCGCTGTATACGTTGCATTTGAAGGACCTTTAGATCAGTACTTTATGAAGTTCCCATATAAACTTTTCAGGGGTCCGATTGCGTGCTGCCATGTCGATCCTACTAATGATCAGGTGCTGCCGCAGCACTTAGCATGTTCTGCTATTGAACACCCATTGAGCTTGCTTCACGATGAGAAATATTTTGGTTCTGGCTTAGAGAAAGCCATCACAAGCCTTAAAAGCAAAGGCTTCCTGATCTATCGCGTGATTGTTCTGCCAGAATATGGACCTCCATTGGGCATGAGAAGTCCCCATCCAGTGCTGTTAACATTAGATCCATGGAGCGTGTGCGTTATAAAGTAATTGACAAACTAAAGAATGAAGTCCTTGAAGAAATTGAGGAAAGCAAAGCTTTCTTTCAGGTTTATGAAGGTGTTGTCTATATGAATCAAGGGAAGACTTATCTTGTAAAACATTTAGATTTATCGAGTAAAATTGCTTGGTGCCAACTGGCAGATGTAAACTACTATACGAAAACTCGTGACTACACCGAGATTCATATAATTGGCAGCAATATTGTACTATCCAGCTACGGCTTCCATTGACCAGCTTGCAAGAACAACTGCCCAAACAAATATTTGCAAAGTAACAACTACTTGGTTCGGTTTTCGCCGCATATGGCAAAGAAGCAACGAGGTTATTGATACTGTGGAGTTGTCTCTACCTGATTACTCGTACGAGTCACAAGCTGTTTGGATACGAGTTCCACAATCAGTAAAGACAGCTGTCGAGGCTTCCCATTACTCCTTTCGGGCCGGCTTACATGCTGCAGGTCACGCTCTTCGTAACGTGGTTCCTTTGTTTATTATATGCAACCAATCTGATTTATCTTCAGAGTGTGCAAATCCTTGTGAAAACCACTATGTTCCAGAAAGAATTCTGCTTTATGATCCTCATCCTGGAGGTACAGGCATTTCAGCAAAGGTCCAACCTATTTTTACCGAGCTGCTAACAGCTGCTTTAGAATTGCTTTCTTCATGCCACTGCTCAGGAGAGGCTGGCTGCCCTAACTGCGTGCAAAACCTTGCGTGTGCCGAGTACAATGAGGTTCTACACAAGGAGGCCGCATTAATGATCATAAAGGGTGTTTTAGAGGCAGAGGCAGCTTGAGTCTCGTACATTTGGGTCGTTTTTGCTAACTCGGAAAGTTTTTCTCGAATGGTAATACCTGTGCTCGTCGTGCCCATCAGATTACGGTGTGCTTCCCCAGTTTAAATTGCCGAAAATCGGATACTTATAATTGTAAATTTACCAAATGTTGGGTATTACTTTCTTCATTGGTAGAAATGTTTTTTAGAACAGATAGCTGTCTGCATTTTCCAAAACTGGAACTTGGGCATGATTTTTTCTGTTTTGGTCCAACACAAATCACCATGTTTGATTCCAAACAATGGAATATGATGCAATGATGAGTTGTTGACTTAAAAAAAAAAAATAAAGCCAAAGAATTATAAAGAATAACATGGTAAGGTTTATCAACAACCACCTAGTAGCCGAGGTAAGCAATAGCACAAAAGCAGAAGAGCGTAGATCGAGGCTCGACCAAGCACATACATTTAAGCGAGATAATATATCAATAATTTATCTCTCTACTTGGAAATAATAGAAAAATTACACTTAATCAACAAACAGTGATTAAGGGATTTTATCGGATTTTTCGTGGACTTGGAACTTCAAATATTTAAAGAATACGACTCGGAAAGAAAAAATGGGGTCTCAGGCTTAAAATATATTTTCCCTTATTTGTCTCAATTTAAATTAATTTTTAAAATGGGTTTGACACGAAAAATAAACTCCCGACACACAAAATAGGCCGAAAAGTTGAATTGGAAGGAGCCCACAGGCTGTTGGGTAGCTGCTAGCGTATTGGGCTGAGGACGCACACAATTTGGGCTGCGCGCGGGCTGCAAGAGGGTCAAACACGGCTCGCATGTCATCTTCCTCCTAGCTGGGCTGCGCACGCATAAATGGGTCTTGCACATAAGCGACGGGCAGAAAAAGGGCCTCGCTATAACGCCCAAAAATATTATTTACTATTTATGAAACTCGACTTTATTTCCATAAATAGTCAGTTTCCCAATTTAATGCATTTAATTAATCTAAGTTGCATTAAATTGAGTAATTAGTTTAAATTCTAAGCCATGGAGAATTTGTTCGATTTTTAATTAAAGTCAGATTTATTTAGCCCAAATATCGGTTATAATTTTAAAACCGAGCCTTGGAATAATCAAAATTGTATTAAAGCGGACCGAAGTCTGAATATTTAATCTATTCGAGCCTAATCATTTTCGAGAGAGTCCAATTATTTTAGCTTGCCCATAAGTTAATCGAGCCTATGTTCGATTTTATTTCGGTACATTTCATTTAATCGAGCCCATGTTCGATTTAATTTTAGTCTATTTTAAAAATCGACCCTGATATAGCCATATTATCATAACCGGGCTCAGGCGTTAGTTACTCGATTCGACAGACGCTGCCAAGAATATCGTCGAGACGATACCCCCAAAGTCGACACGGCTTATCAGTCATATGAGGATCACCACCGGTCTAGGGACGATCAAAAGACAACAATTTCTTGTCTCCCACCTTTCCATATATATACTGAATAGCATCAGATTAGAAGAAAATTTAACTCCATGTTATTCCTTTTATTTCACAAAAATTCTCCATATTATTGCTAAGAATCAAAGGAAAACCGAGAAGGAGAGTTGAAGGAAAAATTGTGTCTTCTACTTTGCCTTAACCACTTCCACTTATTTGTATAGCATTAGCATCAGCTTTAACGATCAAAGCTAAGCCAAAGACCGAGTGTCCCGAGAAGACGCGAGTAGCAAGTAACCGGGACCTAGCACCGTAACATAAAGCATCGAAAAGAGGTAGTCTTGTTATATTATTTTTCTAGTGATCATATGATAAGCCAACGGCAGGGTCGACTGGGCGCACGAGCGTGCTGCTGGGCACGACCTGTGGTTGCTGGACTAACTATGCTAACCTCTGAACTATACTAACTTAACCTCTGAACGTGCTTGAGTTATTGAGCTCGCCACCGCGTGCGGCGAGACTGGCTAGGCACTGTCAGGCGCTGCTTGCACTCGCTGGACGCTACTGCGCCGGGTCTACGCACGCGAACTGTCTGTGCGCTGCCGAGCGCTGTCGGCATGCGCTGTGCCCACGCGTGTCGCGCTACTAGGCGCGCGCTGACTGGGCGCCTCAACCTCTGCGCGTCTAATGCCAGGCGCGCTGCGCACGCTATGTGCGGGCAGGGCATACGGCTGGCACCTTGTCGGCCGTCCGACGACTTATTCTGGTGACTTCAACTCA
>CACSLK010027840.1:6451836-6469006 GCA_902706635.1 Striga hermonthica | reverse complement strand
AACCGCAGCCAACTAGAGCCTAAGCCACTGGAAGCCCCGCCATGAACAGTGAAGCCGACCAGGAGGACCACCAACAAGACCAGCCATAATAAGAACAAAGCTTACTTCCTCCAATTGAAGACAGCCGGCGGCCTAGGAGAGACCTTCCGACTCCGACTGAGGGATCTCCACCACACGACGCGAAACCACCGGTGACAAAGAAGGCTACCAATCGTAGCGCTTGTAAAGACATCGAAGACTTGCGAAGCTAGAAGCGGGCCGAGCGGTCAGAAACGCCACTGGCCGGCGTCCTAGCGTCACCGGGGAAGGCCAATTGACGGAAAGTTGTGGGAGAAAGAGACGAGAAACTGGACGGCGAATTAGGGGTTAGGGTTAGATCGCGGTTGGTGTAGGAGAAAACTAATGTATTGTAAATAGGTAAATAACGTTAACATTATTTGCTTCTATTATTTTGTTTTCAAATGATAGTAAAATTTTCATAAATCATAAATAGAATGTTTAACAATAGTAGGACTAACTAGACTAGTTAAACTAGTCCCACAAAGTAAAACCAAATCCAAGGGAACTCATCCTCAATCAACACAGAATGCATAAATCTAATACAAGACTAGATACTACCGCCTAACAGCCAAAAAGTCCCTACCAACTTATGAAGAATCACATTACAACCAACTCCAATAAGACCAGCTGAAAGAAGAACCTGTCAAACAAGACACACCAGAACTAACACAATATAAAATTCATAGCAAATGTATAGTACAAGCACCTGTACCACTAAACTAGAGGACCTAGAACAAGATCCTTGTACCATATGTTATAAATTCCTGGCAGCTGTGAACTCTGTAAGTTCAGGTTGTTGGCAGTAAATCGATGAACCTTCTGATGATCACAGTATTCAGAAATATGCGGAAATATTTAAGGGAAGTTTATTTTTGGTATAAATAAGACCTGTTTCATTTAAGTCAAAATTGACTCATTATTTGTTTTATTATCCTTGCAGGTCGACAAGATTGAAAAGTAGATTCACCTTCCGTAATCAAAGAAGAAGAAGATCGCGGGATATACCTTTCTTATACATATATGACTTGGGCGCAAAGATTTACCAAATGATGCTGAAGATAAAAGGAAGACGAGACCAGAGTTGAGTATGACTTTTGTTTTGGGATTTTATTTGAGCTTGATGTTTTTCTTTCCTTGAGTGAAAAAGCGAGATATTCAGAACACATTAACTTTGTAAACGAACGTTCGGAGGTTCGTTTTTATAGTTTGAGGGATTCAAACTAGAAAATCCAGAAGGGAGTAGTGGTCAGATAAGTAGTTGTGTCGATCATTATTTAAGTAGAGTGTAGAGGGAGTCTATATTGTAAACCCTTGAATAATGTTTGTGTTATTTACATTAATGAAAGAGATCTGAAGGGAGAGTGAGACGCTCTCCTGAAGGTTTATTTCTTAATGAAATCTGCTTCCGCAACCAGTTGAATCTTCTTTACTGTTTGCTTGTTCTATTTACGTGCAACTCTGGATACTTGGTGTACGAGTATCAAATTTCAATTGGTATCAGAGCGGGTTTTCATTACATTACGAAAAGATCTAAGGACTTGGATTACTGTGCAATCATGAATCAAGAAAGCGGATCGATGTCTAGGCCTCCACAATTAGACGGTTCAAATTACTCGTATTGGAAGTCTATGATGACAATTTTCCTAAGATCGCTTGGAAAAGGTGTGTGGGAAAGTGTTGAAAATGGTTGGGAGCATCCGGTCACGTCACAATCACCCGATCAAGGAAAAGAAACCACGAAAGTCACCGTTCCTAAACCTAAAGACAATTGGACAGATGCTGAGAAGCTTCAAGAAGAAGCCAACTATCGTGCCTTTTATGCGATTATGATGGCAGTTGATCAAACAAGACACAAGATGATAGTTCATTGTAAGACTGCGAAAGATGCTTGACGGGTTCTACAGCGTCAATTCGAAAGTTCAACGGCTGTCAAGGCATCCAGGCTTCAACGGGTAACTCTTGAATTCGATAAGATCAAAATGAGGAATGAAGAGACAATTGATGTGTACTATGCCAGATTCTGTGATCTGGTGAATCAGAGTATGATGCTTGAAGAAGAAATCTCTGAGAAGCGTCAAGTACAAAAGATTATGAGAATCGTCGTTCCCAGGTTTAGAGAGAAAATCATAGCTCTTGAAAGTTTCCAAAGAGTGGCGTCTTTGGATGTTGATGAACTTCTTGGAGAGCTCAGGAAGTCTGAAATCAACAACAATTATGACAAAGTTAAAAGTAAGGGCTTAGCTCTCAAAGCTGCTGTAGTCGAGGAAATAGAAGAAAGCAATGACGATGAAGGTCCGTTGGCAGACGATAGTGAGCTGAAAGAAGCACTAGTTCTAATCGTGCGAAACTATGGGAAGATGAGTCAAAGGCTGTACAAGAATAAATTTGCTGGAAAGAAAGGCAACAATTTCAGCAAGAATGTGGTGCAGGACAAGAAAAGTAGTATGCCACGCTCAAAACTCGATTCATAACAAGTTGAGAAGGATCAATGCAGGGAGTGTCGAGGCTTTGGACACTGAGTGTGCTAATCTTAAGAAAAAAAACAAGTCTCTGAAGGCAACCTGGGAAGATTCAGATGAAGAAGGCACAGACGAACCTTCTTTGCACACTAGCAACATGGCAATTCATACCTCAGTCAAGAAGTTTATGTGGCTCACCACTTCTCATGCTCCAACCAAGTTTGAAGAAAGTTTAAAAGAAACTGAAGCATCTGAAGATGAGGCAGATCAAAATGTGTTTGTAGATCCAGTACATTTACTTGCTATGGAAAAGTGTGCTCAAGCATCTGAAGCTCTACAGAAGCTTCAAAATGAAGTGTTTAGACTTTCAAGAGCAAACAGGGTGTTGAAAGAACAAGCATCCTCTTCCACTGTTGCTAAAGATTGTGAACTGGATACTGCAAAGGCTCGAACCAACATCCTTGAGAGCAATATCAAACTTGCTAAACAAGACGGACTGGAAAAGGCTCAGACCATTGAATGCTTGAAGTCCGAACTATTTTCTACTAAAAAACATCTTGCGGAACGGAACCAGGAAGTCGTGCTGCTGAAAACTGAAGCTGATCGCTGATGAACGAACATGCTAGCATGGAAAGTGTACTGAAGGCAAATTCTGCTGAGTTGAACCGAACTGCAGAAGTCGTTCGAAAACTGAACAAGGGAAAAGCATATCTGAATGAACTTCTCTCCTTGGGGAAACAACATGGTGATCTTACTGGAATAGGGTACACGGGCAAGGAGAACAATCCAGAATCCTGAACTGGGACTTCAAATACAAAACATGCTGGCCTTGGATTTAGGGACAAACTTGGAATTTGAGGTATGAACCTGCATGGGAAACCTTCCAGAAATGTGTTCGACAGGTTTTTCAAAAGCACTGTAAGTAAACCTCTATCGCCAAAATCTCCTTTGAAGGTTCATTCTCCTATGCAGAAACCTGTTAGTAAAACTCACCATAACTTTGTTCCTATTTGTCATTTACTGGTGTAACTGATCACATAAGACCCAAATGTTATGAAACGCAGCATGATCTTTGTAGAGGTAATGTTAGGAGTTGGAATCAGTGGCATTTCAGTGAAGGTTCAGGCAAGAACCCTCCCAAATAATCGTGCCAAAACTCATCAAGTATGGGTTGCTAAGAAATCCTTCAACTGTTTTGCCTCTGTTTTGTCTCTCAGGACTTCCTTGAAAGGTAAATGGTATCTGGACATCGGCTGCTCTAGACATATGACTGGGGAACCTTCCTACTTGATGAACATTTAGTCAGGTTCAAATGGGGAAGTCACGTTTGGTGACGGTGTGAGCAATAAGGTTATTGGAACAGATTGTTTAAATTTGGGTGGGTTACCTAAATTAACTGATGTGTTACTTGTTGATGAACTAAAGGCAAATCTCTTGAGTGTGAGTCAACTTTGTGATCAAGGCCTTAGTGTCAGTTTCTCATGTGATAAGTGCTATGTGAAAGACAGTGAAGGTTCTTGTGTACTTACATGTTCTCGTTCAACGGATAACTGTTATCTTGTTGATTTTAAAAAAAAAATGTCTTTTCTCAAATGTGAGCGAACCTGAAATCTGGCATCAACGCTTAGGTCATATTGGATACCCTCACCTTGTCAAATTGACCAATGCAGATGTAGTCAGGGATGTTCCAAAGATTGCTATGAAGGACCAGCCAATTTGCGAACCTTGTCAACTAGGTAACCAAACGAGAACATCCCATAAGTCACTGAACTACATTGCTTCTTAACAGATCCTAGAGCTTCTTCACATGGATCTCATGGGTCCCATTCAGGTAGAAAGCTATCAAGGTAAACAATATATCTTTTTGTGCGTTGATGATTTTTCTCGATACACTTTGGTAGATTTCTCGCGTGAAAAGTCTCACACATTCTCTGCCTTTAAGTCATTGTGTTTGAAGGTTCAAACTGAGAAAGGCTTTCCTATAATAAGTATTCGAAGTGACCATGGAAAAAGAATTTGAAAATTCTGAGTTTGCTGAATTTTGTGATTCTCTGGGTATTTGTCACGAGTTCTCAGCTCCTAAAACTCCACAACAAAATGGAGTTGTAGAAAGAAAGAATCGTACTCTGCAAGAATTGGCCAGAGTCATGTTACACTCTAAAAAGATTTCTTCTAGATGGTGGGCTGAGGCAGTCAATACAACGTGCTACCTCATAAATCGTGTGTACCTTCGTCGAGGTGTTGGTTTAACGTCTTATGAACTCTAGAAAGGTAAGAGTCCGAATCTCAGTCACTAACATGTCTTTGGATGTAAATGTTATATATATAATGATCGAGAGCAACTTGGGAAGTTCGACACAAAATCTGATATTGGTTTATTTCTTGGATACTCTAGCAGTAGTCGAGCGTATCGTGTTTACAACACAAATACCTCCACTGTAATAGAATCCATGAACATGATTTTTGATGAGAAAATTCCCAATGTTGGTCCATCTGTGTCATTTAATCTGTGTGAAAGTGTGGACAATGTGCAGGATACCAAAGATGGTAATCGTCCTATTGATACTGGAACTCTCGAACGAACAAGTGGATCTGAAGATTTGGAAGAACCCTAGACAGAATATTCCATTCATGTCTCACCTGGAGGTTCAACTCAACTTAAGCGTGATCCTCCCTTGAAGGTTCAAAGAGACATCCTTTAGAATTGGTCATTGAGACATCAACAAGAGAGTAACCAGGAACTCAAAGGGCTTAGATAAAGAACTTATGGGAGTGTCTCAATTCGCCTGTTACACCTCTCTGATTGAACCGAAGAATGCAAAAGAAGCATTGAAAGATGAGTGTTGGATTCTAGCAATGCAAGAAGAACTGGAGCAGTTCACAAGAAACGATGTCTGGGAGCTAGTACCTGAACCTTCTTCGGGAAATGTAATAGGAACCAAGTGGATCTTCAAAAACAAAACTGGTAAGTTTGGAAACGTGACTCACAACAAAGAGAGACTGGTTGCTCAAAGATACACTCAGACTTAAGGGATTGACTTCGATGAAACTTTTGCTCCCGTTGCTAGACTTGAGTCAGTACGTATTTTTTTGTCTATTGCTTGCTTAATGAAGTTCATTGTTTACCAGATGGACGTAAAGTTAGCCTTCTTGAACGGAATCTTGCACAAAGAAGCGTACGCGAAGCAATCGGAAGGGTTCAGAGATCCCAAAAACCCTAATCATGTCTTCAGACTCAAGAAAGCTCTATACGGAATAAATCAAGCACCGCAAGCTTGGTATGAACGTCTAACCATGTACCTTCTATAGAAGGGTTTCAAAAGAGGGGGAGTTGATCAGATATTCTTCGCTCTCCGAACGAATGAAGATCTCTTGGTCGTTCAGATATATGTAGATGACATCATATTTGGTTCAACTTCCAAGAAGTTAGTCAATCACTTCGTTAAGCTGATGTCTTCTGAGTTCGAAATGAGTCTCGTCGGGGAACTTTCATACTTCCTTGGCCTTCAGGTAAAGCAAGGTAAGGATGATATTTTCTTACATTAGAGTAAGTATGCAAAAAGCCTTGTGAAAAAGTTTGGTCTTGAAAATTCTAAAGCTCCTCAAACTCCCATGGGCACGCATGTAAAGGTGTCCAAGGACGATGAAGGTACATCTGTTGATCAGACGTTGTACCGGAGTATGATTGGTAGTCTCTTGTATCTCACTGCAAGTAGACCTGACATCTACTTTAGTGTTGGATTGTGTGCCAGGTACCAGGCTGCCCCCAAAGAGTCACATATGAAGGCAGTCAAATATATTATCAAATATGTCGGAGGTACATTTGAGTATGGATTATTCTACTCTGCTGAGACGAACTTACATCTTGCAGGTTATTGCGACGATGACTGGACTGGAAATCTTAATGATCGAAAAAGCACATTTGGTGGATGTTTTTATATATGGTCAAACTTGGTGTCCTGGTTCTGTAAGAAACAAAACTGCATCTCCCTTTCTACTGCTGAAGCCGAGTACATTGCAGCAGGAAGCTGCTGTTCACAGTTGGTATGGATGAAGCAAATTTTGTCCGAGTATGGTATGAACGTTCATTCGGCTCAACTCTTCTGTGAAAATACTATTGCAATAAATATTTCGAAAAATCCTGTCCAACATTCTTGTACCAAGCATATTGACATTACCTATCATTTTATTCGTAATTTGGTCGAAGATGGAATTATTATGTTGGATCATGTACCTACGGATGATCAGTTTGCTGATATTTTTACAAAAGCTCTTGATTCGAAACGATTCTTATCACTAAGAAAATCTTTAGGAATTTGTGCTATATAACATATATGCATTTGCGTCCGTCGATTTATTTTTATATATATTTTTGTCGCATATAGGATCTCTTTTGCATTTTAGGCATTATAGTATGTAAGTTCATCCCTGGATTTTTCTTTAATCTATGTATTGTTGAAATTGTTGGTTGATGGTCTGTGAATTCTAACTGGTCAAGTTGAGGAAGCTCGTCATAATGATCATTTTCACTACTGGTAAGAGCTGCAGTCGTGAAATTAAGGATCGGGCAACTATCACATGAGGTGTTTCCTTGATCACCTGTGAAACGAGTTACGTGCTTAAGAATAATCGAGATGTGATAGCTACATGTAGGCATTCTATTGAATGAAAGTTCTTTGGAGTAATAAGGTTGGCCATCCGGATATCTTCTCAACATGTTAAAAAAAATTTGAAATTTTTTGCGGGATGATCCACACCTTAAGTAATGGGCTTGACATTGGCGTATAGTTAATGTTAGTAAGTGAATTGGTGTGGAAGTTCATAGAACGGAGTAAGTTCATCATTAGTATTGGGGTTGAATTGCAGACGAAAATTTCGTTTTTTGCTAAGAGAAAGTGATAAATGAACTTATATTAATTCCGTGATTTATAAAAATTGGAGTAATAAGGGCTGAGTTGTGCACGAAGAGAATTTATTTTCTCCCCATATTGATAGTGTCGAGCTTGTTCTCAAACTGATTTAGAAAGATTTGTAGATTTATCAATTAATGATTTTTTCCATATTACGTGAACTGAAAATCTTGGGTATTGTGTATTAAGTATTCTATTTAGGCATGTGCATCAGGATTTTCTTTGTGACATATAAATTATTTTGGTACATGATTTGATAATATTCTCGTCTGAAACTTTATGCGGTATATATATGGAACCTTGTTGCAAAACTTGGTAGCAGATTCTTTTTGGTTTTGGAGGGAACGGTTATTTATATTTTGCACTAATTATTTTTCAATTTTTGAAATTCAAATCTGCTGAGCCGAATCGTTTTCAAACCCACCTCGGTAACTGAAATGGCGGTTTCCTATATCAATCATATCACCTTTTGCATCTCTCTCATATCAATTTCAATCTCTTATTTTTGTTATCTCCTTCAATCACACCAACATTTCTTCTCAGAAGTGTAACCCTACCTCTCCGATATGACAAAATCCAAGCAAGTTACAGAAAAGGCGAAGAAGAATGTCCCTCTGCCATCTCGGCTCAACTCGTCAAAGCCAAAGTTCCGAAACTCCACCAGATCCAAATCCCTCAACCATGGCTACCGAGGACATTCAACCTCCTGTAAAATCCACAACTAAGGTTTCTCCAAGCCCTAAAAAATCCTCAACAACGAAGGTCTCTCAACCTGAAGTTGCCAAACCCAGTGAAAAATGAGAAAAAGGTTCTCCCTCTGTCGTCAAATCTCCAAAGAAGCGCAAGAAGGTCCCCGCAATCGCTGTACCAAAAACCAAAAAGGCGAAAAAGGTCGTTCATCTACCTGAACCTGCTGCTGGTACTCCTTCTCTCACGAAATCTGGAGAAGAATCGTCTCCGGATTCTGATGCTGATTCTGTTGAACAAGAGGTTGCCAACTATGTTGCTGAACCTGAGAAATCAGACAACAAACATGCTGCGGACGAGGAACTTTCTCCTCCTGAGAAAAGAAAAATCGTTGTTGAAGTCGAGGGTGATGGTCCAGACAGTCCTCTTACTGTTGGTAATGCTTTCTCCCGTCAGTTTTATTCTCTTGAGGCTGAAACTCGTTTTTCTACCATCTTTTCTCAAATGAAGTTCCGTACTGAGCGGACGATTGTTAGAGAACATTATGAACAACTTGGGTTGCTTGTACTCCTGAAGAAAGTGGGTCTTGAGGGTTCAGTCACATCTGTTGGGAAGTATTGTCCCCTACTTGTTGGTGAATTTTATTCGAACCTGAATACCTCTGTATCTGATCCTTTTTCAATGAGGTTTCAGAAGGTGTTTGTACGTAATAGTGTGATTGATTTCTCTCTGTCTGTGGTGAATTCTATATTTGGTTTAGCTGAAGGTTCTACATTTGAACCTCTGACTGATGACCTTGATGAAGTTGCTCGCACCCTGACCGGTGGACAACTGACCAAATGGCTTGCTCCGGGAATCTTTGTGAAGAGTTTAACTCCGCCTGCAAATGCTCTATAGAAGATAAGTGCATCGAACTGGACACCTGCCTCTCATAAGCAGTTTATCAACCCTACGCAAGATCGTGTTATCTACCGTGTTATCTAAGCCTCACAAGTTGTTGTTTTATCCTTATACCATTTGTGCAATTCTCTTCAAGGCTGGTGTGAAAATGGATCCTCGACTTGGTGATAACTATGCCCCTATCAACAAACCTCTTGCCCTTTCTGGTGTTAAGACTGCTCCTCCTCGTCCTTCACTTGTTAAGGCCTCTGATGTACCATCACAACTTCGCGGCTTTTTGAATCAACAAGTGGCAGTTCTCTCCGGACTTGAGAAGGAGTTGGCTGATCAGTGAAGGTACTACAAAGAAGTTCTAGGTGCCCTGAGGTCGCGTGCCCCTTTGGTATCTAAATCGAAAAAGGGGGAGAAAAAGAAGGATGTTGTTGTTGCTGCTGCAAATAAGAAAGCTCTTGCTAAGGGAGAGAAGAAGACATCGGCTGTTGAAGTGAAGAAGAAAAAGGTGGTTGTTGTTGCTGCTACTGAAGAAGGGAAACAAAAAGTTGTTGCTGCCAAGGAAAAAGGAAAGGAGAAGGTTGTGGAAGAAGATGAAGGTTGTGATGAAGAAGAGGATGAAGAAGTGGGGTCTGATGCCGAGAATGAGGAAGAGGAAGCAGGCTCAAAGGAAGAGACTGAGGATAGCACTGAAGAAGGTTCAGGGGAGGAATCTGATGAGGAAGAATCTGCATAGCCATTCCTCAACTAGATATTTATTTGCTGAACTATTTTCTTTCTGTATTTTCTTCTTCATGCATGTTATGAACTCCTTTTGTTATTAATATCTTTTGATCTGTTTCCTTTATTCAGGTGTTGGAGTTGTTCTTATGAACAACACTTATGTGATGTGATAATCATTTGTGTGGTTGTTAAATCTAGTATAGGATATGTAATTCATCATGCAGGTTCAAGGAAATGGTTTTCGATTTATCTGCCAAAGGGGGAGATTGTAAGTTCAGGTTATTGGCAGTAAATCGACGAACCTTCTGATGATCACAGTATTTAGAAATATGCGGGAATATTTAAGGGAAGTTTATTTTAGGTATAAATAAGACCTGTTTCATTTAAGTCAAAATTGACTGATTATTTGTTTTATTATCCTTGCAGGTCGACAAGATTGAAGGGAAGATTTACCTTCCATAATCAAAGAATAAGAAGATCGCCGGATTTACCTTCCTTATGCATATATGACTTGGTCGCAAAGATTTACCACTTGATGCTGAAGATAAAAGAAAGACGAGACCAGAGTTGAGGATGACTTTTGTTTTGGGATTTTATTTTAGCTTGATGTTTTTCTTTCCTTGAGTGAAAAAGCGAGATATTCAGAGCACATTAACTTTGTAAAAGAACGTTCGGAGGTTCGTTCTTATAGTTTGAGGGATTCGAACTAGAAAATCCACAAGGGAGTTGTGGTTAGATAAGTAGTTGTGTGGATCATTATTTAAGTTGAGTGTAGAGGGAGTCTATACTGTAAACCCTTGAATAATGTTTGTGTTATTCATATTAATGAAATAGATCTAAAGGGAGAGTGAGACGCTCTCCTGAAGTTTCATTTCTTAGTGAAAACTGCTTCCGCAACCAGTTGAATCTTCTTTATTGTCTACTTGTTCTATTTACGTGCAACTCTGGATACTTGGTGTACGAGTATCAAATTTCAAACTCCATCCAGTCCTTCCAAGAAGAATTAACTATCACCACTTCAGACATCTTAATATGTTGAAACTTCCATAGACTGTTTGTCTTCCACAACTACCATAGTAAATATGTGGTGGGTTGTATTCTATCCTCTGAAATTTGCTTCATGTTCAATGAGCAGACATTACCCCTCAGCAGAGGTGCCACTTTTCAGATCCTCTGAGCTCTACTGCAATGAAGTAGAATATGCTCTAATGTTTCCTCTCCATCTCCACAACTATGCAAGTGGTATCAACCTTTACTCCTCTTTTTCTCAGATTCCAACTAGTTGTCAATGTATTGTTCACACACTTCCAGATGAAGTGTTTAAGTTTCCCTTTACTTGTAGGTTCCATTCTCCTTCTCACCATCTTATTCCACTCAGCAGTAGTACTACCCTCTGCCACATCAAGTTTTTCCAGCTTCTTCTAAATTATATAGTGATATGTCCTGTTTACAGATAATATTCCTTTTGGATGTAAGGTCCAAATCCATATGTTCTCTACACTTCATCGTCTTGGTATAAGTCGACTTACGCGCTAGAAGGCGAATAAGCATGCAGAGAGCTTCGTATACACTAACAGAACCATAAGTCGACTCGACAAGGCTCCGAATCGACTTAGAGTACCTCTGACGAATCACATTTACCTCAATATCGTAACAAGGCTTCCTGAGCTAGAGAATCCGTATGAGATAAGAAGGAATCTAGGTGCTGACTCAGAGAGTGGGCAGAATGTGAACCGACCAGGGCATTTTGGACACTTCATGTAAGTCGGCCAGGGCATTTCAGGTATTTCCAGTGAGCATTTCTACCCTTATATAAAGGAGTAGAGGTGACTCCAAACCCTAACTTTTATTCTTTTCATCCATTATTCAGCGGCTGCTCCTACTGGGCAGGGCTTCTCCTCTCCTCTTCCACTGACTTGAGCGTCGGAGGCTCTTCACCGGAAAACACTTCCGATGTTGAGTTCTTGCAGGTGTTCGCAGAGGTCCACGGGCGACTTGGAGACGATTCGAACAGACCGGAGCTCATTTCCACCGGTTCACTCCAGATCTAAGAGGAGACCCATCAAATTGGCGCCGTCTGTGGGGAGTTCTTGAAGGAAGTAAGAGCTTTACACCTAGTTCCGATCTGTTTGACATTGCGGAGAATCAAGGATTATCGAGAAATCTAAACGAGGACTTCAGGGCAGCGTGGACGGACAAGTGGCCGCCATCAATTCCTGGCCCTAGACCACCGCTTCAGGTTCTCGGTTTTCCACCCTTTAGGGGACACGCGCCGTTGGGGGTGCGTACTAAGGAAGAAACACCCATCACGCCTCCCGGGGTAAAAATTCCGGGGATAAAACAATGAGAACCTAGTCGGGTGAAGGGCGCGAACACGGGAGTCGACGGCCGCGAGTCCACAGAAACGACTTTGAGCCTGGTAAAGCAATCCAGAGTGCTGGAACAAGTGACGATGCCACCACCCCAGGCCGGAGAGCAGATGATGACTGTGACGAGGAGTGAGATGCAAAGAATGATAGCGGAGGCGGT
The DNA here is from genome assembly GCA_902706635.1 of Striga hermonthica. Lineage (NCBI taxonomy): Eukaryota > Viridiplantae > Streptophyta > Magnoliopsida > Lamiales > Orobanchaceae > Striga > Striga hermonthica. Next base: position 6,456,747 of record CACSLK010027840.1, on the reverse strand, counting down.
GGCAGCCCGACTCGAGCAGGTACAAGTCGAGCACCCCAGGCTTGAGCAGCCCAGGCTCGAGCAGCCCAGGATTGAGCCACCACCCCATGATCACGAGCAACAAGCCCAGTCCAATGATAGGCAAATCAGAAGGGTGGAGGAGGAGGCGTCCTCCATTAGGACCGCTAATCCGCAGGCGAGAGATGAAACGCTGGAGCAGTTGCTGGCCCAGGTTCGTGATTTACAGGCCCGAGTCGAGGGGAGAAAAGTTGGAGGCTCGAGGGGACATCCGTTCTCACAGCACATCCTGGATGCCGACCTGCCATAAGGTTTTCGTAATCTAAACATAAGTTATGACGGGTCGAGCGATCCATCTCGTCACATGAGGAGTTTCGAGAATATGGCAGTTTTGCATCGCTATAATGACCCTGTGCAATGTCGAGCTTTCCTAACAACTTTGCGGGGGTGTGCACAGGATTGGTTTCACCAACTACCAGCGGGAGCCATCAAGGACTTTGAAGGATTCAGTGCGAGCTTTCTCAATCAATTTGCAAGTGTTAGACCGCAGGAGAAATCGTATCTGACCTTAATGGGCATCCAGCAGAAGGAAGGTGAGTCGCTACGAGATTATGTGGCGAGATATACGCGAGCATGCGTCGAGGTGCCCAGGGCGTCGGAGGAGATAAAGGCAGGAGGTTTGACACGAGGGTTGCTACCGGGCTTGTGCAGGAATTCTCTGGCGAAGCGCCCGGGTAGAACGTTCGACGAAGTGCTGGGGAGATGCACGAAGTATATGAATGTCGAACAGGCGGAGATCGATTTCTCGCGAACAGCTAAAGAAAGTAAAGCTGACCCTCGGGATGAGAGAAGGGAGAAGAGAATTTCCTCGACTGGGGAGAGAAAGGGGTCTCCGGGAGCAGAGAGAGAGGGGCGACCTAGGGGTTGGAGGCCGACTCAATACACCCCTTTGTCGGCCCCTCAAGCGCGAATTCTAGAGGTGATGGAAAGAGAAATTCATGACAATGTTGTCAAATGGCCCAAGACGAGAAAGGACGGACCAACGAGACCAAAGAGTAACCTATATTGTCGATTCCACAAGGACTATGGTCACAATACTGACGACTGCAGACACCTTAAAGACGAAATTGAAAGACTGATTAAGGCAGGACACTTGAAGGAATTCATATATAAGGATCGAGAAAAGTCAAACAGAAGGAGAGAATAGAGCAGGAGCCCTCGCAAGAGGGCGAGAACGCCGGAGAAAGAGGAGCTCCCACAGAAAAGGGGAACCATACATATGATATTTGGAGGATCAACTGATGGGGATTCGAATCGAGCAAGGAAGGCGTATGCCCGAGGGCGCCATGGGAAAGTCGAGGTACAACAAGTCGATAAGAATGGACCGATAATAAACTTCGGTCCAGCAGATGCGGGAGAAGTTGAGAGGCATCAGAACGACACATTGATGATAACTGCCCAAATATCGGGATATGAAGTGCAGAGAGTGTTTGTCGACACTAGGAGTTCTGTAAATGTGATTTTTTACGATTGTCTCAAAAGTATGGAGCTCGAAATACAGCTCACACCCCTCCATACCTCACTATTTGGTTTCAACGGGTCAGAGGTCGCGCCCCTAGGAGAAACCATGCTCGCTGTCGTCCTAGGGGAGGGAGACTTGCGAAAGGTAAAAATGGTGAGATTCGTGGTGGTCGATGTCGAGTCAGCTTATAACGTGATCTTGGGAAGGCCAACAGTTAAATTCCAGGCGGTAGTATCGACCTACCATATGAAGCTAAAGTTCCCAGTCGGAGACCAAGTTGGAGAAGCTCGAGGCGATCAAAAGCTGTCGAGGACTTGTTACCAAATCGCAGTAAAAACCAACCAGCGGGCCGAAGTCAAGGAGGGAAAAAAGCCAATGATGAGTGAGAAAAGGCCAAGGAATAGTGATCTCGAACCACACGGAGAGCTAATGGAAATACAAATCGGAGAAACAAAGGAACAAACCACTAAGGTCGGGAAGGATCTGAAAGACGAACTACGAAATCAACTAATCACACTATTAAAGGAATTCAAGGATGTTTTTGCCTTCACCCCCGAAGAGTTGACAGGCATCGACCCCACTATTATGGAGCATAAACTCAACGTCGACCCCCTCAAAAAGCCAGTAAAACAACGACTTAGACGCCATGGTGAAGAAATCGACAAAGTAATTGAAGTCGAGGTGGACAAGTTGCTGCGGGCGGGGCACGTCAAAGAAATCCAATTTCTCGAGTGGATATCCAACACCGTGATGGTAAGAAAGGCACTAAACAAATGGCGCATGTGCATCGACTTTCGTGACTTAAACTTGGCCTGCCAAAAAGATCATTATCCCTTACCACGAATTGATCAGCTCGTCGACTCTACGGCTGGTTGCGATTTATTGAGTATGATGGATGCATCTCAAGGATACCACCAGATTCCGTTATGCCCAGAAGATCAAAGTAAGGTGAGTTTCGTGACGAGTAAAGGGACGTACTGCTATGTCGTCATGCCCTTTGGGCTTAAGAATGCTGGAGCAACCTACCAACGGCTGATGGATCGAATGTTCAAATCTCAGATCGGGCGAAATATCGAGGTATATGTGGACGATATCTTGGTGAAAAGTAAGGCCTCAACCTCGCACCCAGACGATTTAAGGGAAACATTTAAAACCCTTAGGGCGTTCGGGATGAAGCTGAACCCAAGTAAGTGTGCCTTTGGAGTAAAGGCAAGACGATTCTTGGGGTATATCGTCACAGAGCGAGGAATCGAGTAAACCGGGAGAAGGTGAAAGCCATACTCGACATGGCCCCACCAAGAAATATAAGAGATGTGCAAGTTTTGACAGGACGAATTGCGGGACTAAGAGGTTCATTGCTAGAGCCGCAGAGAAAAGCTTCCCATTCTTCAAATTGCTAAAGAAGAAGTCGACCTTCTCATGGAGCGATGAAGCACAAATGGCCTTCGAAAAATTAAAATAATTCTTGGGCGAGTACCCTTGTTGACAAAACCAGAGCCCGACGACGAGTTGGTGCTTTACATATCTGTGGGTTCGGTATCACTAAGTTCAGTGTTATTGCAAGAAGAAGGAGGTGTCCAACAACCAATTTACTACACCAGTCGAGTTCTTTAGGGTGCAGAGACGAGATATTCTGAAATCGAGAAAGCCGCCTTGACACTGGTGATAACGGCTAGAAAACTGAGGCCATATTTCTTGAACCATGTGGTATTAGTCAGGACGAACTTTCAACTAGGCGAAACACTGGGCCGGCCCACGGTATCAGGTTTACTCGTCAAGTGGGCAGTCGAGCTGAGCGAATATTCAACTAAGTACGAGCCAAGACGAGCCATAAAGGCTCAAGCCCTAGCAGATTTCATCCAAGAAGGTACCAAGGGGAAAGAAAAGAAATGGGTCATGCACGTCGATGGGTCCTCGACGGCTAAAGGGTCCGGTCTGGGAATCGTCCTCATATCACCCGAGGGCGAGCAACTCGACTTTTCCATTAGAAGGGATTCAAGGCCTCAAATAACGAAGCAGAATACAAGGCGTTAATCAAAGGGATTCAACTCGCAATCGGCGGAGGAGCGTCAGAAATTGTGGCACATTCCGACTCGCAATTAGTTATTGGACAAGTGCTGGGAAGTTGCGAGATCAAGGAAGAACGGATGATGAAATATGTCGAATAAATCCAAAGTCTGGTGCAAGGCCTGGAAAAGTTTGAGCTAACACAAATCCCTCGAGAGGAAAACAAACGAGCAGATTGGCTCGCGAGAATTGCGAGCTCGAATGATGGAAAGATCGGGAGTTCTATCACCACCATGCACTTAGAAGGGAGCGTACTGGGCGAGACAATAGAAGTCGAGGAAAGGGACGACTGGATAAAACCGATTCACGAACTCCTACAGGGTCGAGTACCTATGGGAGATAAACAGGGGGCAGAAAGGGTTGCTCGATATCTAAGCAAATACTTTGAAGTCGACGGGATCATGTGCAAAAAGTCTCTGGTTGGGCCTCACTTGCGATGCTTTTCTGAAGACGAAGGAAATCATGTCTTGAAAGAAATACATGAAGGATGTTGCGGAGCACATATAAGATCACGAGCCTTGGCAGGCAAAGCCCTTCGAGCAGGATAATATTGGCCCAAGATGCGAGCGATGGCAGAGCAGCTGGTTCAGAAATGCGAAAAATGTCAACGACATGGGCAAATCACGCACATCCCCGCCGAATACATGACGACCATAAACACCCCGATCCCCTTCTCGCAATGGGGAATCGACTTGGTAGGACCATTGCCAACGGGAATAGGGCAGAAGAAATTCTTAGTAGTCGCTGTCGACTATTTCACCAAGTGGGTCGAAGCGGAACCGTTGACAAAGATTACGGAGGAAAAGATGATTCAATTCCTGTTTAACAATATCTGTTGTCGATTTGGAGTCCCGAAAGTGCTAATTTCTGACAATGGAACTCAGTTCCAGGGGAAACGAATTCAAGCATGGTGCCTCGACATGGGAATAAAACAAAGGTTTGCATCGGTCGCACACCCCCAGGCTAATGGGCAGGTCGAGGTGACTAATCGAACAATTCTCCAAGGATTGAAGAAGTTGGAGAGAGCATCAGGTGCTTGGGTTGATGAGCTGACAACAGTCTTATGGGCTTATAGGACGACCCCAAGAAGCTCAACAGGCCAGTCGCCATTTCACATGGTTTACGGAATGGATGCACTCTTGCCTATCGAAGTCAGCTTAGATTCTCACAGATCGACATTTTATGAGGAAAAGAAGAATGAGGAGATGATCGATGAGGCCCTCAACATGATAGAAGAAGGACGAGAGGAGGCCTGGGTGCGATCCATGGAATATAAGCAGAAGATGCGTGCAGCCTTCGACAGAAAAGTACGCACCAGACGATTT
>CACSLK010027840.1:6386452-6397157 GCA_902706635.1 Striga hermonthica | reverse complement strand
GAAGCAAAAAAAAAAAAAAAATGGTTCAACAAATATTACAATTGTGTATTAAGATGAATAAATAATAATCCTCTACTACATTTTTAATCAACTACAAAATTGTTCTTCGAACTGACATTCCAAAACACAACTCAGTTTTGCTAAAACTCAATCTCAACTCATTTGTTTTCTTAAATAACTCGAGCTTGAAAAAATAATCGAGAAACCTGAAGTGTGTTTGTTCACGAACCACTTATTTTTAAATTATATATTTTTCATAAAATACGCAATCATGTCGAACTTGTTTTCAAAATATTTTTTTTCACGAGAAACTCATTTAAGATCTTAGGGTTATTAAATGAGCCAAATCAATTTGAGTTTTCGCGAGTTTCAATGAGTTGAGCTCAATTCAAGCCTTATATTCAGTTATTAAACGAACAAAAGCTCAAACTTCAGTTAGGCGTCTCAAATGAAATGACAGATCATAATCAATTTGATCATGACATATTTTTGTAATTATTATTGCATTTTATTTTAATGCTTCTTAGTTTTGCATCAAGATGCAGTATTAGAAAAATATTATTAAGATATATCTTAACAAGGCACAAACATCGTCAAAAAATAGTGACGAAAGTGAAACTCTTAGCAAGTGCAAGCAATATAAATATTTGGCCTTGAAAAAATAAATTCTGAGGCAACCGAATGAGAGGATATAAGTAAAGGTATATAAAATAACCATAATAAAAAAAATCACGTTAGACATTTATGATGAAGAAACAAATTATACAAGTCATCCAGATAAATGTGAAAAATAATGGAGTATGAAAGTTGTATATGAAATATATAGTTGTGTACTTTATAGATAAAAGAGGATTTGAAGAGAACTACCTAAATCTAGCAAACTTTCACAAATTTGATGAGATTTCTGATGTAGGAGAGCGTACGAGTGGGAAGGATAAAACGAGATCTCAATCTCAAAACACGATAAACTCAATCAATTTCTTATTTCATCAACGACTAAGGAACACAAAAAAAGCGGGTTCCTTTAAATAAGGCCTATAAACTCTAAATACAAAATATAAAAGAAATGACAGTATAAGACCAATAATAATATGAACTAAATATTTACCATAAATTAATTATGCAAGACGATATCTCATCTGCATCATTCTCCACTCGTTGGAGAAGATTCTCCATCGAATCCGCAACTCGCATTCGCATATGTTGTCCCACACACAAACGCCAATCTCAAATGGAATTGGTTTCCACCCACATAATGTGTCAAATACAACATTGACTTATCAAACACCAAGAGGCATATCTACAACAATGGTGAAGACTCAATTTCCAAAGAATATTTTATAAAAGAGTAATAGGCTGAAAACAAAAATATTATGATTCTTCAGAAATTGGACACAAAACAACATAAACAGTCCGAGTATTTTAAACATGTCTTTTTGTATAAAATTGGTAATCTAATGATTTATGTCCCTAGAAAACATAAGAGACAAATCTACAAATCATTTGAGTAATTTAAAAGTGTCAGGTCATAAGTAAAGGTTCAAAATAGCAAAGAAATAGAGCTGCAGTGCAACATCAATTGACAAGAAAAAATAATCGCACAACAATCATACGTTGGACATAACTTTTAGTGTAAAAGAGATAATCTTGTGGTTCTTGCACCTAATTCAACTTAATATATACATCTAAAATTTATGTGCAGACATAAAAAAAGTTTGACTAACAGTCTATAGCCAAAACAACAATGATTGTATAGACTTGTACGACCACGATTATGAAAAAAGACTGATTGTGCAACGATCAAACTTTATTCATAAATTTTAATATAAAAAAGATAATCACTTGATTGTTGTTCTCTAAGAACCATAAGAGACTTTTTTAAATCATATGAAGAGTTCGAAAACATACGATTGCATTTAAGGGGTCAAAAACTGTGAGGAAACAACATACAGAACGCAGGAAAAATCGAAACTTGCAACACAAGGATTCTCGATCTCTTCTCTTGAACCTTAGGCATGAAAAGGCTAAGGTTTCAATCACAACAAGTCTCCAAACATGATTATTCAAGGCTAAAAAAATTATAGATAAAGGCATCAAGAATCACTTCATTTCACATGAATTCATCAAATAAAGGATCAATAGAGTTCCAAAAATCCACAATTTTCACAAACATAATAAATCTTTCCAAATTTCCACAAGGCTGTGAAAGGGATCCAAACACTACATTAACTTGAACCAAAAATATAAAGGAATAAGGGATTTATGCAACACTCCGCCTACTCACTACTGCAATTGTGAAAATTAGAGTGTAATTTTCTTTTGTTACGGAAACACTTATTATATTTCAAAAACATGTTATCTTACTTGTGAGATACTACCTTATATACATGTTTACTCACTTATTTACTTATGGGTACGCTTGGATCATCTCGTTTAAACATTTGGTTAACTTTATAAAAACCTTTATATTATCTCTTTTCTTTCACAAACATTCAAACGATCAAGCATGCAACCAAACCAAAACTAGGTTAAACATACCATGGTATTACTAGAAATTACGCATAGCTAAATTTCTCAAAGTTTGGTAACATGTTTGATAAAGCAGAACCTAAACATAGTTCAAAAACATGTTCAACCACATAGTTCACAACAATGTTCAAAAACTGCTTAAAAATTGTTTTTCAAAATATGCTAAATCTGGACCACCACAACCAAGCTCGCTCATGCGGCACGCTAGACATTGTCACTTACAAAAATAAAGAGTGGAGGCGTGAGCAAAACCACTATGCTCCCCAGAAATCGGCACTAAATATACATCAATCATAATAACAATATCATGACATTGGCGTATATGCATCTAACTGAGCTCTTACCAACTCCCGAACACTTGGCCGGTAAATCATGTGCATATTCTGATGGGATATTAAACACACTGGGGCCCCACCAAAACCTAGATTAAGGACACTTGGCCTCCATCCAGTCAATATAACTGGAAGGACCTAAACTTATAGGCAATTGCCCATGCTAGGGGAAAATTCTTACATACATGCCTCAGACATGGTGATGCGATTATAGAAAATGTAACACCCAGTACGGGGTCCCCACCTGATATGCTGATAATGAAAGTGTTGAATGGATAGTAATTGTTGGAGGCTCGACTCTCCTCGAGCTACAAAATTTTAAACAAAATATTTCTAAATCTTTTACTTAACTTAAAAACTTTGTTCTTTAAATTCTTCAAATTTGTTAGTTATCTTAGTTAATAAAGTTTTTCTTCTCTTTACTTATCGTTCTTACTTAGTTGTTCGCTCGCTCGGCTTAAATTATTTTTAAATCTTATTTTGTTATTTAACTTTTTAACGACTTGCCGAGAATAACTTAACTAATATGCTAAGATAATAAATTTCTGACTTTAAATTTATCTAGGTTTCTCGAGTAATTTTTCTAAGCCTGGAAACTATTCATCTGACTTAAACTGGTCTGACTCAGTTCTGAAATGCTAAAGTCCCGAAAAATTATTCTAACTCGGTTCGTATCAGTCCATTTTTGCCTTAAATAATACTATAGGCTTGATTATAATTAATTCATAGGCTCGTAATTATATATTGGTCTCTTGTTATTACTTGAAGATAAAGAGATCAATACTCCAACTATCCAAACTCAAATAAGTTTGAACAGGAATGCATTTATGAAACATGATGAAATGGTATGATACTATTTTTCTTATAAATTCTTTAAACATGAACTTTCATCTCTTTAACTAAAAATTACCTACATTAAGCTCATATCTTCAGCTTAATGATTAAAAAAAGATCAGCCTAAACATTAATATAGTGCCCCATTCATTGTATTCGAGTTCTCGTAGTTTTATTTATTTATTTGCATTAATTGTTCGACCTATCTCGATTAGACTTATTATAATTAATTGGATGTTCTCGTCTAATTAATTTAATAAGTTGTAATAATTCTATTTATTTATTCGTCGTCAACTGAATCAATCGTAAATTTTTGTTATCATGTCATCTTCGTCCGAGCCGCTTTACAAGCAAGTCTTAAGTTTGATACTCGACCCACATTTTGATACTCAACATTTTGGGGTCCTGGGCAAATACCTTTCGGGGAAAAAAAAACATGAATGTAATTATTTAAACAAAGGCTTCTTGGGGGCATTTTTAGAGGCAAAATCATCAATTATATGTCCTTGATCTTGGTTTTCTGTAATATTATTTTGGATGCATATAATAGTTAATTTGTTTAGCACCATTCATTCATAGCAGAAGATCCACAAACTTCTACTTTTTTTTCCGAAACGATAGATATTATTATAAATCAAAAGCGCACAAAGTGCGAATACAAGCAGCCAAAGGCTGAAAAGTGGGAGGACAGGTCAGCAGACCGCCTAGAAACTCGTCTAGTAACCGCTAGAAAAGAAACTCGCAACTAAACTAAACAAGTAGAAAAGACCCCCGCAGGGTAATAAAAACAACGACACAAACAACTAAAACAACAAGACAAGACCCCACCAGGGTAATACCGGAGTGTCGGACCCTTACAGGGTAATAAATTTGACACCTGGACGCACAGAGGCCAACGGACCAAACTAAAAAAACAAGACACGAAACTTAGGCAACGTGCCCACACCTAAAACACAATCCTACTACACAAGACAAGAACATAAGAACAATAAAATAAAAGAACACAAGAGCCCTCCCTCAGCAGCAACTCCGAACTAAACAGCAGCCACCAAATCAACCCAAGGAAATCCCTCGGCATGAGAAAATCGACCCCTCCACTGCAAAACTGCCTAGCTGAGTCGAAACACAAGCCACGGAACCTACCCAGGCCAATTCTTCCCAATGCTAAATAACACCAAGGGAGCTCCCAACACCGTCCCACCGAGTCCCCTAACACCACTAGCAGCCTCTGAAAAAACAGCGTGAAAAGGAACTATCTCAACGTCAGCCCCGACTCCACCACCCCGAATGAACAGAGACACCAAGAAACTCTCCCCGAACCACAGGCCCTAACTCTGTCTACCAACATACAGCCGCAGCCACAGAGCTCTGCCACACGTCAGAGAGAACAGAGAAAGCATGGCGCAACGCCAGTCGCATGCAAAATAAAACCGAGACAGAGCGACAAGAAGAGAAAACTCACCATTAATCGAGACTGACGAACGCGAATCCAATCGGACATTGACCAACAGGGCTGCACCTTCGAGTACCAATCCGCCGGCGAAAAGGTATAGAGCAGACCGACAGACCCCCTACAACTGCTGCGACCGGAAGGCCTGACCAAGACTACCATCCAATCCTTCGGAGGCAAATTGGAGAGCAGCCCGTCATTGAGGCTTGAGACGCTCCAACTCGAGATACCGAAAGCCCAGAATCGCACCCGGCCCAAATCAAAGGTACCACGACCCAAGGACCCACCACCGCACTGGAGAGGCTAGCAATCGCAAACCCTAACCCACCGTCCAGAGAGGGCGAATCGGACTTGGCAACCACTACATCCACTAATAAACGAGGTGGGGTGGAGCGCGGCATCTGGAAGGGGCCGAGAGGCGTGGGAACGATTGCCGTCAAGTCAGAAAATGCAGAGGGAGGCGGCGGAGATTGATTGAGTATGCGACGACGAAGTTTGGGGAAAATATTTAGAGAGAGAGTAATGATCTAATTACCCCCACAAACTTCTTCAAACCCAAATAATGAAATAACTAAATAGATTTATAAGCCCCAATTTCCAAATTTCATGTTTGCAGCTAAGATAAATTCATAAGTCCCAATTTTAAATCTTCAATTAAACTACAGACAATTCAATTTCAATCTGAAAGGAAAAATACAAAAACAAGTTAAAAGAAAGACTCGAAACTGATATGTAGTATGTACTTATCCATTCAAGGTTTGAGCTATGCTGTGAGGCCAATGATTCATTGCTTATCCCTTTTTTCCCAATTTGATAACAACATAAATTATAAGAATAGGTCACTTTTTCTAAAAATAAAGAAAAGATTTAAGAAATTTTTAAAATTGTTGGAAGTGATTAACAATTTTGCTAATGACATAATATTGATGTAGAGAGAAAAAAAGGGGAATTTTGGTGAATAAGAAAAACAAAAGTGGAAAGGGTTAATTTATAATATGTAAAAATTAATTAACTTTCTATTAGAATTTGGGAAATGGGAGGAAATGGGAAAGATGAACAACCGATCAGGGGGGAATTGATTGGTCTGGTGTTATGTGCTTTTTCCACTGTATGGCATAAGTTTTTATTTTAATTTTTATCATTTTTAAAGATTAAATTATGGGATGGTCTAATGAGTTCCATAAATGCACTTTACACTAGTTTTACACATATATTAAATATATATAATATATACTCTATACATATACAAATGGTATATGGGCTGCTGATGGTGCCCCTCAGTGTAACTGGGCCCTGTACCGTAGCCCATGCTGCCCTGGCCCAGTGTCGGCCCTAACCAATAGTCGTCCGTCGCCCGAGCAACCTGTAGCAGACCCGTCACAGCAGCGAGACCGCTATAGCCGAAGAGCTCAAGCTGTCGTCGACCATCGATCCGTTCATTTAGGCATGATTCCACAGCAACCGTATGTCTTTCTGTTTGAGGAGCAGCAGGTCATTAGGAGTTGCATTCAAGTTTCAAGGAGTTTTGAGGTTTCACGCCCTTCATTTGTTTATTTCGCTCGTCTGATTTTTCCAACCGAGCACGTAGAATCCCGAAGGAAGGTTTATCATTCAGACCTCCCTTTTATCTCGTGCTTATTTTCGTGCTTATTGGCTCGGTGAATTGATTTTTGGTGGTTGTTGGATTTTATTCGGTCGCTCGATTCGTTCGTTCGTTGCATTGGTGAATTTGTCGTGGATTTTTGGAACTCTCTCGTTGTGAATTGTCGAACCTTGCCGATGTGATATTTTCTCGAGCCATGTATTTTGTTTTTTTCATTCGCTTGTTTTATCTTTCGAAGTCTTGAAGTCTGTCGTTTGAGCCAAAAATCCAATTTTCAGGATATTTTCGAAACTCTGAATTTTGTTTTATATTCGAAAATTTTTGTTAGATTTTTTCGAATCTCCTGTCGTGAGCGAATCATCGTCGAATTTTATTTTCCGGTCGCTAGAATTTTTCTGCAATTTGTTAGTGATTTTTCTCTTTCGGTCCAGGTTTAGATTTTTTATTCATATTTTCTGCAGCCCACAGCCTATTTCTTGTCCTTTTTAATTGGCCAGCAAATGGCCCATTTCCATTCAAGGGCGAGTGTAACAGCCGCCTAGAATTACTAAAATCAGAGGAAATTTTTCGCGTTATAAAAGGAAAGCTCTGATTTATTTTTCAAAAACTCATATTAATTTTTCAAAAATACTTTAACTTTAGCATGCGGGATGTTACTCAACTTTAATCTTAAATCTTTAATGTAAAATATCTTTAAACTAATAGGCATGCAACAGAATATAATTCATTAGTCTAATATGGTGCCATGAACATCTCAGGATTTAAGCATGTACAGATTGAAATTCGAGATACTAAAATTCTGAAATACTGAGTGCGGAAGCAAATGCGAGCATGCACCAACAAAGCATAAATACTCAAACATGTTCAAATATACATGACATGTTTACTCGAAAATATCCTTGCTATAACGACTACCACATCATCGGCTCACGTTCCACGTTCGACACCGTCACATGAAAAATGGTTAGTGGAGGGCGTCAGCATAAATAAATCAATGATGCTTCGCCGGAATCGGCACTGAAATATAAAACTAATATAATAACATATCACGACATCGACATATATGCAAGTACTTACTGCATCAGCAAAAACGATACGATAATGAACATTTCACTAACGGATTGATGATTAAACATTCATCTAATAAATACTTAAATCGACAACTATCTATAGCTGCTACTTAACTGAGTGTCTATAACTGCTGCTTAACTAACTGACTATGTCTGTTGCTCGACTGCATGACTATAACTGATGCTCAACTGCTCATCTATAATGTTGCACAACTGATAAACTATAATTGTTGCTCGGCTGACTGACTATAATTGCAGCATCGCGAACTAAACATACATATGATATGATAAGCACATCACAACCTAAGCATACATCTAATATGATAAAAGGCATCACAACTTAAGCATACATCTAATATGATAAACATATCACAAAGGCGTATAAAAAAGTAAACTGTCTATAATTGTTGCTCAACTGACTGTCTGTAACTACTGCTCAACTGACTGTCTATAACTGCCGCTCAACTGACTGTTTAACTAGCGAGAAGGACACTTGGTCTTCACGCTCGCGTTAAGCAACTGTAGGACCTAATATGTAGGTCATTGCCCATACTAGGGAAAAACTAACTTTTAAGCACTTCTAAGGTTGGAGCTTCACTCACAACTACACTAGAGTCCTTGATACTAACTGGGGTTCGAAACACTTAATTATGACGAAAACTATCTATAGTACAATGTCCCTGAAGGAAGAATTATTCTAACCTCATCTAAAATTCAACTTAACTCAAAGCTATTCTAAGGTTCTTCATCCATTTAACTCAAAGTTGCACTAGAATTCTTATCTCATCTTAACTAGCGTTCGACTCACTTATAAGAAAATAACCTCAGCCAGGATATTGAGATTATAGAAAATGTACTACCCAGTACAGGGTCCCCTCTTGATATGCTGAAGTGCAAGTGTTGAATAGATTGCAACTGTCGGAGGCTCGACTCCCCACAAGCTATAAAATATATAAGCATAATATATTTTCGAAGTAGTTAGCTCAAACTGAAAAACTTGAATCTTATTATTTTATCTAACTAGGTTCCCTTACTAAATTTTAAAATCATTTAAAACTCAATTTAGAATTTACGAGCTTATTTGAAAAATTATTGCCTTGAGGCTTTCTAGGGTTCTCTGAAATATTTCTAAGTCTGAACTATATTCTGACGGAATCATATTCTGACTGGGTTCAGAAAAACACCGAAGTCTCGGTTCAAGCTCTAACAGATGTTCCGAACTAAATTCTCAAATCGTCTGGACTGCTCAGACTGACTTGACTAATCAGAAATTCTTAGAACTGTCTGGTCTGCCCAGACTGGTTTGGCTAAATTAAAATTCTCTTCTAATCGTCTGGATTGCCCTACTAGTTCGACTGCTCTGGACCGATGGTTTACTCGGAGTCGGTCGATCATTTACTTGACTATGTGCAACTCAGTTTGGCCGTAGCTCGGGTTCGGCGTGGCAACTCGGGGCTGGCACGAACTCAGCTTACACGGCTTAGCCGATGTACTGGTTTGAAACGGTGCCACAGTCACTGAAGCTGTGGCATGCTTGGACAATGGCTAAATAATATCGCGTCGACGGTAGGTCAGACGGACGCATGGGAGTTGAATAGAGCGCAGGGGTGCTGCTCGGTCAGACTCGGTGCGCAGGCACACACTCGGTGGCTCGGCTCCAAAAAATGGACGAGAATGCAAAATAGGTATGAGACATGATACGCGTTGAAGGTACGTGCTATAGCACGCCAGTTGAATAATTCTGATCGCTACGAGGCACTCAGCCTCAGTAGCCTTCTTAGGCTCGGTTATGATCCGTTGGCGACTAAATAGCTGACCGACCACATCCCTGGACCCAAGGGCTTATTTATAATCTTACGACGTCTAAAATTATTTAAACGGTACTAGGGTTCGGTCGATTAAACTCGAATCTAAAAATTACCCGGTTATCAGAACCAGATAAAACTAGGATTTTTTATTCTAAAAAATACTAACTCATTCAAAGTCGATATTTAACTCACTAATATCTATGTGATTTATTTGAGTTTATAATCAACCACTGCAGCTTGCAACGGGACTAATTTTCTAAAATTATCGTGGTACACGACCTAAGTCCTGATTTATTAACCCTATCAAATGGTCTCCAAAAAGAACGAACATTTAACAATAGCTACTTCACTATATTTATGATTGTTGGTCAAAATCATACATCTAAAATCTACTCCTAACTCAATCTACTAAAAACGGGCATTAACGGTCCAGATTCACAAAATCCGTTCGCCTATTAAACAAACTCCAAAATTCAAAAAATTTGAACCTAAGCCTCGAGACATCAAAATAGGATTTATCGAGTTGGTTTCATAATTTTTGGGTCAGGCACCCACTATTTATTACGAATTTATAACAATTTTACTCAATAAATTCTTATAAAATCATACTACCTCCATTTTTATAATTAACTATAATTCATTTCTAAGCTCATGGAGTAGAGATTCAACTTTATACCTCAATTATAGACCCAAAATAAAAATTGAAAAGGTAAAGGCTATTGAAAATAAGGCTTGCGGGTTGTTGGGCAGCAAATGGATCGGGCTCGCTGATCGAGTTCGGATCTGAGCTGTTGGACCCTAAGGTGAGATGGGTCGGTTCAGGGCTATTGGACCCGATTTGGTGCAACTGGGCCATAGAGACTGCTCGTCGGGACTGAAGTTGGGTCGTCACCAGCGTGGGATGAGGTCGTTGGCGTACGGACGGCTCGTCGCCGCCAAGGATAGACGTCGGAGATGATGTCGAACGGCGACTGAGCTGAAACCGGTTGAACTTGCGAGAACGAAGGCTAAGGGTCGTGAAGGTGGAGCTGCAAGGTCGCCGTAAATGGCTTGTCGATGGCGGGGAGGAGCTGCGATGT
>CACSLK010027840.1:6356417-6367302 GCA_902706635.1 Striga hermonthica | reverse complement strand
CTGAGAAAGTATGTTGCTCGATATAATCAAACATGTTTGGAGGTGCACTCAGCGTCGGATGAGGTGAAAGCAGGTGGATTGATTAGGGGTCTTCGAGTGGGGCCTTGTCGAACCTCCCTGGCTAAGACCCGTGCTCGATCATATGAGGACGTTTTGAAACGATGCAGGAAGTACATTAATCTGGAGGAGATGGAGATGAAGTTTGCAAAGCTGGAGGGGGCGGCTCGACCAGAGCCAAAGAAGGGGAAGAGCCCGCAAAGGGGAAGATCACCGAGGAGGAATTCGCCCAAGAGGAGTGGGCCGAAAAGAGCATCGCCCAGGAGAGAGGTTCGAGATTTGAAAAAGGAAAAAAGGTATGAATGGCAGAGAAGGCCACTGTCGTTCGAAAGACAGAGGTATCATAGTTTTACACCCTTGAGGAAAGATTTAACAGAGGTGCTCGAGGCTATGGAGTAGAAGATGTCGAGCGAGGATGTGACGTGACCGAAGACGAGGTTTATAGGCCCGATTCGACCCAGGTCGGATATTTACTGCCGCTTTCACCGAGATTACGGCCATACCACGGAGAACTGTAGTCATTTGAAGGATGAAATTGAGAGGTTGATTCGAGCAGGGCACCTGAAGGAGTTTGTGTATCCTGACAGGGCGAAAGGAAAATGGAAGAGAAGATGTCGGGAGGATTCCGAGGAGAGAAGTGATAGAGATGAGGACGGTGATGATAGAGATGGACGAGATGGTCGAGGAAGGAGGCCGAGGAGAGACGCTGATAAAGGAGGCGAAGCCCCGTTGAAGAGAGGAACGATTTATATGATTTCCAGAGGGCCGACGGATGGCAACTTGAATCACGGTAGGAAGGAACATGCTCGAGCTGTGAAAAAGAAGAGATAGGAAGTGGGGATTACGGCTCGTATGCCGGTGATAAGTTTTAAAGCGGAGGATGCTGAGGGAGTGGTCTTACCACATAATGATGCCTTGGTGATTACCGCGGAGGTCGCATGCTTTGATGTGAAGAGGGTGTTTATTGATACCGAGAGTTCGGTAGATGTGATGTTTTATGTCTGTTTTGTGCAGATTAATAAAGAGCTGAACATGGAGTTGAAATCGGTGGCCACGGCGTTATACGACTTTAACGGAGGAGAGGTTATGCCGATAGGAGAGATCAACCTGCCCGTGGCGCTGGGATCAGGAATGATGAGGAAAGTCCGGATGGTGAGGTTTGTGGTCGTTGGGGCTGAATCGTCTTACAATATTATAATAGGGAGAACAAGCTTGAATGCATTCCAGGCGGTCGTATCCACGTACTACATGACGATCAAATATCCTGTGGGCGTAATTCCCCAAACGGGCTAACCAGGACCGGACCACAAATCTAAAACCTCCATCCGAGACCGCAGATCCGCCCAGGCTGGTACACCACCACAGCCCCCCTTCCCAAGAACACTCTGCAGCCGCCAAAACCTCGCCACCGCCACCGGAGGTCCCAGCCTGACCAACACCAGGAAAACCAATTAACGGTAGAACCAAGGTCTGGCCTCCACCGAAGACCTCCACATGGGCGTCAACGGTGACCGCTGGACACGGCACCGGCCGCAACTCGCCTCAATCACTCCATCCATGGCGCTTCGGGAAAAGAACGAGACCACTTCTGGGATAGAGCGACGCGAAGCCACCGCAGTCGTACCGGATTTAGGGATTTTGGTTTTTTAGAGAGAGTTTTTGTGACTTGTAACAGTTTTATAAAATATAGTCTACACTTATTCTACTCTACATTTTGTACAGTTCATTTCTTATATATACTCATTTAAACATCGGAGGCTTTTCACTGAAAATCCTTCCGGTGTGAGAATTTTTGCAGGTCGAAGGCGTTCAACCAGCGACGGAGCATGCGAGCAAGCCGTTTCCGGCCGGTCGAGGGTCTTTTTGTACCAGCATATATTTAAAATTTTTGAAATTGCCTCTCAAATCTTTTTGACGTTATGTTTTAAAATTATTTGGGCTCACGTGATTAAATGCAAAGTATTATGTCACTATAAAAAAAATACTACAATTCCAACGAAAAATTCCAACGGCAACAATTTCCGTTGGAAATTTCAATGAATATTCCAACAACTTAATTTTATGTTGGAATAAGTGTTGGATAGTTGAGGAATTCCAACGGATTTTTTCCGTTGGAATAGCTGTAGGAATTTATTTCCATAGGATTTTTCGTTGGATATTTGTTATTCCAACAGAAGTTTTTCCAACGGATTTTTATACGTAGGAATATCGGTTGGAATAGCTATTCCAACGGAAATATAAAAAATTTCAACAGAAATTTTCCGTTGGAATGTAAGAGTTTTTTTTTTAGTGTGTATTACCCAAGATTAAATTTTGGCCTCATGACAGTATACAAAAAATCTTATAAATTATTTACTTATAAAATGTCAATCATTCTATAAGAGATGTTTAAGAAGCACAATAAAACAGGTTTAAAAGTTTAAATTTGGGAAATCCACACACTAAAACAGGTGAAATCTTTTGGAATTTGGACTTAGCTTTCATGATATAATTTTGAGAAGACAACGTACATAACTGAAGCCCGTGAAGTTGCATGTGAAGATAAAAAAGACGAGTTGTAATCAGTGCCTTTCACAACTTAAAAGACCCACTCACGTGTCCTTTTGGCTCTTTTTTAACATCAAATAGCAATCATAACATTTAATTTCATTGTTTATATACAAAATTATTAAATAAATTAATTATACAATTAAGCATATGTTTTGGTGACAGGTACATGATTCAGATGTATGTAAATGTTTAAATTAATATTTCAATTAAATTCATGTATTACTTCCTCCAAGTCAGCCTAAATTAGTATTGAGATAGTTTATGCTCTAGGGAGATGTTACGGTCCCGTTACGGAACTATTCCGTCGTGGTTTGTAACCGTTAGACCAACTATCATTAACGGTCACACGATGATCTAACGGTTACAAACTCCAATTAATAATAATAATTAAAATAAACTCGAAAATTACTGATAAGGTATAAATTATAAGCTAGTGTATCAGCTAGTATTAAACGTAGCCTAAATTTTCAAAAAAATAGGTGGTGGTTTATGCTATAATTGGGTATTAATGGTAAAAAATATTGTCCAAAATAAAGGCTCCAATTAATAATATAATGAGTAAAAAAACCCAAACCAAATTGTTGGCATGGATAGTAATGAGAAGTGTCCTTAGCTGCAAGCATATTTACAGGCGCCAAAATTGGACCATCTCATTAAAAAGTATATACCAAAAAACTCACAAAATTGTAGTGCCCAACATTTAATTCCAAGAGTGCAAAAGAGTAGAAAACACACAATTCCCATCATATAGACAATTGGCTACTGTCCACAACACTTGAAAACCACACACACACACACACACACACACACACACAAAACTTTCCTATAAAAGCTATGGAGCCATTGCTCTGTTTTCTCATGCCAAACTCACACAAAACAGGAAAACTAAAAGAAAGAAAAAAAATTCTCAAACACATAATGTATAATTTAAGCTTAAAAAATGTGACATTCATTGTTTGCATTGTCCTAGTCATGTGGTCTTCAAGCATGGAGACTTGTAATGCAAGGAGAGTTGGGAGACATTGGAGACAATCTCTGTACAAAAAGAAGGGAAAAAGCCATGGCTCGAGTCAACACAAGTACAAACACAAAACCCGGCCGCCATTGCCGCCGGCTGGAAGTGTGAAAAGCCCTCCTCCGGCAGTTCCACCGCCACCATTGCCGCCGCCGGCAGTTGGTCCTATACAAGAAGATGAACCTAATGTTTTCCATGTCTTGGATTTTGGAGCCAAAGGTGATGGAAGCACAGATGACACCAAGGTAAAAAAATAAATATTTTTTTAAGTCTCTGCATTTTTTTTTTTTTCCTCTTCCAATTCATTTTTAATTTTTTTGTTTCCTTTTAATTATTTTAAACGTCGTATTAGTTAATGCGTAATTTCAGGGTCGGACCTAAGCAGGGGCGCGGGCCCGGGCCCTGTGCAATTTTTATAAAAAAATTAGTACATATATATTTATATTGTAAAATAATTACAAGAGATTTTTTTAAAAATTAAATTGTTTGCATTTTATATTTGTATTATGTTGTTGGAAACAATATATAAATGAAAAGACAACATTGATTTCGATACACATTGAATTTTAAGTTTTTTAAATTATAATTGTAAGTTTAAAATTAACTAATAAACTGTGATTTTCGTTGATTTTTTTAACTTATTTATTTACTATAAAAAAGTCCACGAACGCTGTCGTTGTAAGAATATCCAATGCAAAAGAAAAAAAAAAGTTGGTATTTGAAAAATATACGTTTAAATAGATTTGGTTTTATGCAATTATGAGTGATATAATATATACGAACATGCAGAGAATATACATCATTTTTTTCGCACTTTGTAAATGTTACGTTTGTGCCCCTCAATTTTGTGAGTCTACGTCTGCCCCTTCATAATTTGGTGTATATAACTTATTATTAAGTCCTAATCATTGTCTTCTTCACTATTGTAAATATTTAGGAATATAATGAAATTTGTTGCATAGGGGAATTTTTTGGTTGGGCTAGTGTGTTTGTTGAGGGTCACATGAGCCACAACTATTAAAATTTGACGTGGACATAAAATATTCATTCATGAATATTTGAGGATAAAAGTAAGGTATCTCGTGAAATAATTCTATCTTTACATGTATGGATTGGTTGATAAAGTACTCATCAAATGCCTACCACCCACCCACGTATTGTTTGGCAACAAACAAAACAATTATGAGTAAGAAAAACTACTAACTGCCAACACAATAAATAAACTAAGGAATAAGGGGACCACGTAAATAATATTCTCCTTCGTATCGGTTCTATTGAGATCGTGCGATGACATACTCATTTTTCCTCACATACCCGTTTATAGAAGTCTATTTCTGGTAGGATTTAGGCACCCAACTACGTATATGGGTTGGGCTTTTTTATAGACTCACAAGTGACGTTTGGTATTAGAATATTCACTTGTGAGTTGTCCCACATTGTTTTATGGGGAAAATAGGCGTAATTTATAAATTTAATGGGATACTTCTCCTACCACCAATTGATTTTGGGATAGAACCTCACTTGGATTTCATCTGAATTTTCCCTGTTTATGGTGCGCTTCACGTGCGTGGAACTGCATCTGTTTTTTCTCGGGTTTCTTACAATATTATTATTATTAATATATCGTAATTCCAACAATATTTATTTATTACTAAAATAAAAGAATAATATTACTATTTACTAATAATAATAATATTACTATTTATTATTATAAAATATAAAATAATAATATTACTATTTACTAAAATAAAACAATAATAAAGTACTCATCAAAGGTTGTGGTGTGGTGTAAAACGCAGGCATTCCAAGCTGCGTGGGCAGCTGCTTGCAAGGTTGAAGCCTCTGTAATAAATGTGCCCGCAGAGTATGTATTTCTGGTGGGACCCATTTCGTTTTCCGGCCCATACTGTCAGCACAACATTGTTTTTCAGGTAAATATTATTTGTTTCCCTTTGTCTTGATTTCTGTTTAAAGGTGTAATAAAAATTAATGCACACAAGGTGTTTGTTGAAATGTCTAGTTGGATGGCACAATAATTGCCCCCAAAAGCTCCGGCCCTTGGGGTTCGGGCCTTCTCCAGTGGCTCGAGTTTTCCAAACTTGTCGGGCTTACGATCAAAGGGAGCGGCTTAATAGACGGAAATGGGGCCGTTTGGTGGCAGAGCTCTCCTTTTGACGACGACCCTTTTGATGATCAAGCCAAATTCATTGTCCCTTTGAACGCCACGACCACACAAAAGCCTCCAATGCCTGTAATTAAATTTTGATATCTTCTTTAGTTATCTTAGCATTTTTGTCTATTTTGTTCCTGATCCGAATTCCCGGTTTTCGCAGATAGAAAGCTCGCTTGGTGGCAAAATGCCGAGCATAAAACCGACTGTAAGGATTAAACAATTTTTATTATTATTCCCTTGTCAAAATGTGATAGTCGATAACTAAAACGTGCAAATTGTTTTAAAAAAAATGCAGGCACTTAGGTTTTACGGGAGTTTTAATGTAACAGTCACTGGCATCACAATCCAAAACAGCGCGCAGTGCCATCTAAAGTTTGACAACTGCATTGGAGTGTCTGTGTACAATTTTACGGTCTCGTCCCCTGGCAACAGCCCAAATACTGATGGAATACATTTGCAGAACTCCAAAGATGTGCTCATTCGCAGCTCCAATCTTGCTTGCGGTAAAATTCTAATCTTTAGGTGAATTATTTTACTCAATTGATTGTTTACCTTGCCTATCTAACTGGTTATATATAAATTTGTAGTAATTCTTGATCCCATGAAGCATAAATTTATTTCATCAATATGTATTTATTATTATCATTATCATCATCATCATCATCTTGATACATGGAGGTTAGTTAGGACAAATTTGTGATCGATTTTGTTACATATCTTATCCTATTGGGCGCAATGTATAACAGCCACATTCTTGACCACTCATACATACACATGAACACACATGTTCTCCATAAAAGGTTTTGGCCCCAGTTTCACATACATTTGTCATTGTCTATATGGTTAATCTGGAAATCCGAGTAGATGTTTGCAGCCCCACAAAAGGAAAACCAGAAAACGAAAAACATATTTTGTTAAATAATCTCACTGAAAGAATCTTCATAATTAGATGAGCTCAGGAATCAATTGCAGCAGAGATGTTAATTGCCTTTCTTTAATTAAATATTACTATTTATTAAGTGAATTAGAACCTAATGTGGGTGTTTGTAATTTCGGAACCTAATCTATGGGATGCTTTTGCTATCAACCTATCTAGTTGTTATGTAACTTAATAATAATTTCTCCCCTTTGGCACTGTGTTTCTCTTTATTTATGTTTTGATATGAAGTGTTTGTTGTGTAAATATTTGTAGGGGACGATTGTGTATCGATACAAACGGGATGCACAAACGTGTACGTACACAACATTAATTGTGGCCCTGGACACGGCATTAGCATTGGCGGGCTCGGAAAAGATGACACCAAAGCTTGCGTGTCCAACATCACCGTCCGAGATGTCATCATGCACAACACCATGAATGGTGTGAGAATTAAGACATGGCAGGTAAAAACAACAATAAAATAAATTCCCAAAATACCCATGGATTTATATTCTGGGTTTAGTTCTTTGACATAAAATTGGTATACAGGGCGGGTCGGGATCCGTACGAGGAGTGCTATTTTCCAACATCCAAGTCTCGGAAGTCCAGCTCCCGATCGTGATCGACCAATACTATTGCGACAAGACCAAATGCAAAAACCAAACAACGGCCGTGTCACTATCAGGAATCAACTACGAGAACATACGCGGGACTTACACTGTAAAACCCCTTCACTTTGCGTGCAGTGATAATGTCCCTTGTACGGATGTCACCCTCACAAACATTAAACTGACTCCACAACAAGAGGGTTACCACATGTATAACGACCCCTTCTGCTGGCAGACTTTCGGCCAGCTTTTCACTCCCACGCTCCCTCCGGTTATGTGCTTGCAGATCGGAAAACCGTCTAGCAACAAGATTTTGGGTGATCATGATTCTTGTTGACTACAAATGAAACAGGAAAACGAATATGGAAATCGGAATATATATGTATATTTATTCACATTCGGTCATTTGGTGGTGTATATTTATTATTATTTTCTTGTTTGTGTGGTAGGCGTGGTCAGGCTGACCCCCTTTCGGCACCATTTCTCTGTGAGTATCGTTAGTTATGCTAGTGTTGGATTTTACGAGTCATTGTTAAGTGAAATCTGGATGAGCTTAGTGTAATGGTATTTGAAGATTTGTTCTTTGAAAATGAGTTGAACAGAGGTATCTGTACTATAGTAGATAAAAATGAACAGTTAATCATTGCTTTGGCATTTAGGCTACCTTTTGGTAGACCTCTCTTTTCCGGCTTCTGGGCCGGTTGTAAGTATGTGTTTTTAGTTATGAATTCTATCGTTTCGAAAAAAAAATAAAAAAATCATTGCTTTGGCTGTTTAAAGGTTTTTCCCAGATGCAGATTAAACTCAATGGATATTATTTTCAGCTTAAGTTTATTAATGTTTTTTGTATACTTCAGACATGTGACCATGTTGATGATTAGGCGGATGCAATGTTGAGTTGTGAGAAAAGAGGACCAGTAGTTCTGATGATAAGATTATTTGGTGTCAATAGACATTTACAATCTTGTATTGGTGATGATACTATAAGAACTTGTGGAGGTCATTTTCTTGTGGAATATCTAATCTATTGTTGGAAACTGCAAGTTTCATGTTTTTAACTACTTTTGCCCATTTTTTGTGTATCAATTTTGAACAAACTTATGTAAATACCTATTAATAAGAGAATCAAAATTTGATCAGCTGCGAAAATTGTTAAATTATGGAGAAAAATTCTCTTGCCGCGTTTAACCCTATCACGGCAACCTTCGACCTAGGGGTCGATCCGCCGGCGCACACCACAGTCACGGAATTCCCATCGCTGCAAGCAAGCACTGCCCCAGCATCCAAGCGAAAGCGTACCCGACAACGTCTGGGAGAGTTCCTCGATCATCCAAGCCCTCAAAACACACATGTTGCGCCATCAGTAGATCTACCTGCCTTAGCGACGAACCCTCCTCTTCG
Source organism: Striga hermonthica (assembly GCA_902706635.1). Lineage (NCBI taxonomy): Eukaryota > Viridiplantae > Streptophyta > Magnoliopsida > Lamiales > Orobanchaceae > Striga > Striga hermonthica. Next base: position 6,358,579 of record CACSLK010027840.1, on the reverse strand, counting down.
TTGGACATTCCGAGATATGGTGAATAAACACAGATCCCACGTGGAAATGGAACCCGAGGAAGAAGAGGAGTCTGACGAGGCGGAAGAGGAGGTTTCAGTCGACTTCTCAAGCTCGGTGCCGGATGTCAAAATTGCCCAACGCTTCATCGATCGCATCATAAGGAGTGGAAGAACGCGGTGGTGATCAAGCCTTTCGATGAATCCATCACCATGGCGTCATTGTACAATCGTTTGACGAAATTGTGGCCTTTTATGGCAGGGTGCAATATGATGGACTTGGAAAACGACTTCTATCTTATTCATTTCCAGCACCAGGAGGATGCGGTGAAAGCCCTCATGGGTGGGCCGTACGTTATTGGGAATGGACATATGCATGTCCAACCATGGAACATTGAGTTCGACGCCACTAAAGCTGAAGTTACGTCCACAGTAGCGTGGATCCGGATGCCGGGTATGCCCGCCCATCTCTACCACAAGAAAGTCTTCCGTACAATTGGGCGGATAGTGGGAAAGGTTGTCAAAATAGACCAGCAAACGGCAGCCCTCACCCGCGGCAAATTTGCACGACTTGCAGTAGTAGTGGATATTTCTAAGCCGCTTTGTGTTAACTTCTCCATCAATGGCAAACAGCAAAGGGTATTCTATGAAAACATGCCCGTAATTTGCTTCCACTGTGGACGTTTGGGCCACTCGAGTTCCTCATGCCTTCATCTCCCAACACCTAAAGAAACTTGCACCAGCTCCGAAACCCTAGCTACGGACCCACAAAATGGGAATGGCAATGGCAGGAAACCAGCGGCCAGCGGGGAGAAGGACGATGGTGAGACAACCCTGCAATATGGTCCATGGATTTAGGTCCCTCAGCGCGTACGCCAACAGTACCCTCGGCGCGACAAGGGGATGACTCAGCCCGCTAAAAATCCGCACACAATTTCCAATCTCGGGTCTCGTTTTGGTATTTTGGAAAAGGAGTCTAATCCGGAAAATAATTCAAACTTCGAATTCCGTACTCAATCTGCGGAGAGAATCAAGGAGACGGGAAACTTACCAAAGGAGAAGGCTGGAAATTCGGGACAATGGGACTGGCGTGCCGTGAAAAGCAAGAATAAAGGCAGAATACATGGAGCCCATCCAACCGGTGGTAGACGAGTTTGGGCCTGAGCAACAAAGTGGGCCTCAACCTGGATCACTTAAGAAGAATGAAATGGCCCAACCTCAAAGAAACAAAATATTTGTTCCTTCTACGAGCAATATGAACAGAACAAGAACCTCCACTCATAACCCATCGCAGAACCAAGTCGGGCCGACCAGTGTTGGTGCTGGATTGAATCCATCAAAACATAGGGCAATTATTGTTGAGGAGGATCAAAGCACACAAGTTTCAATTATCAACGAATACCAGGATATCAACGTCGACATGCATGGCGATGATGTCATGGTAGAAGGCGAGCATGAGATTCGCCTCCAAGAACCGTGGCCGGAGGAACATCAGTCTCGACGACACCCGGCTGATAGACTAGAAGAGACACCCCAACCTATGGAGAGGGGAGATGAATCAGGGACGCGTGGTCAACTCCACGGATAGGAGCAGCTCTTTAGCTTTATGTTGTCTTTTTTCCCATGAATATTATATCTTGGAATGTGCAAGGAGCCGGTTCGCCTGCATTTCGGGGAGCCTTCTCCACTCTTGTTCAACAACACAATCCGGACATTGTAGCAATATTCGAACCACGCATTAGTGGGGCTAATGTTGACAGATTCGTACGGTATAACAAATTTGAGAACTCCTTCCGTGTTGAAGCCCGATGATTTTCTGGTGGCATATGGCTTCTATGGAGAGAGAGAGGGTGACTATCGATATCTTGGCCTTTTCCAAACAGGTAATGTACGTCCAGGCAAACAAGGATGGAGACGACTGCCTTATTTCCTTTATTTATGCAAGCCCCAACGCTAGTATGCGAAGACGCCTTTGGCCTGAACTGGAGAGACTGGCCTCGGGCATCTCAACACTGTGGCTCATTGGCGGTGATTTCAACTGCCTGCTCCACTCATCCGAAAAGGTGGGGGGATCTCGTCACTCATGTAATACCAGTATTGAATTTGCGAATTGGATGTTTTCCAACGGAATTCAAGAGGTGGCCACAGATGGTCATCTTTTTACG
>CACSLK010027840.1:6318942-6332290 GCA_902706635.1 Striga hermonthica | reverse complement strand
GCCGATGCCGACTGCCGGTTCAGTCGACCGGCAGTCCAGTCCAGACCGGTTCAGACCGGCTGGACCGATTCAGTCTCATTTTTAAGTCGGTTCGGTCCTTATGTTATGATTTCAGCCCGGTTCATGATGTTAATGGTATTTTCAGTTAAATTTCTGGGATTATTTCAGTTCAGTAAATTCATGTCCGAACAGTTCATGTCAGTTCAGTTTCGGTTATTCCGGTTAAGTCTAAATATCATGTCAGGTTCAGTAGAGCATCTTAACGAAATTAATCAGTTAAGTTAACAGTCTGAGCATAGTCAATAGTAATTGTTTATATTATTTTCAGTTTGATCAGGCATCAACACTGCCGTTCAGTTTCAGCAGTTCAGGTGGGGACTCAGACTAAGTACTACATTGATTATAATTACGGTACCATGTTTGAGGTATGTATTTCATGTGAGGTATCCGCTCGGAATGGTCGCCGGTCCATTTTGGGTTCTAGTGGCCATAGTCTGCCCACTAGAGTGTGCACATGGTGTCTGACATTAGTTTTTGCCGGCAGATGAGGTAACGGTCAGGGTCACGTTGCGTGACGATATCAGATTCATGTTCATGTTATTACCGGTTTCATGTTGAGGTTATGTATATACTGATATCATGATGTTGTTATTATTTTCAATGTTTACATTAGTATGAGTTTCCACGGAGCACAGTGCCATAGTGCTCATTTCCCATTGTTATCATGTTTTTCAGTTCAGGATGTCGGGCAGGGAGCGTGAGATGACGAAGACTTCAGGACTTTCATGTTTTGACTGTGTATATATTATGATGAATTACGTTTCCGCTGATCATGGTTTTTGATGAACTTATGTTTTGACCGGACTTTTGGAAAACATTATGCTTTCAGTATCAGTATGATTTTATTAAAAAATTAAAATAACGGTTTTCCAAATTAAGTCACGTTTTTAAGGTAGCACCCCGAATCAGTTTTCGCAAAGTAAAAGATTTATTTTTAAAAGACGTTGCGAAATTTTCGCACTCTGATTTTACAATAAGGTGGGGTGTTACATAGTATATAGTAAGATAGTACATAGTAACATAGTATATAGTATGTAGTATATAGTAACATAGTATATAATAAATAATATATAGTAACATAGTATATAGTAAGATAGTATATAGTATCATAGTATATAGTATATAGTAAGATAGTACATAGTAACATAGTATATAGTATATATACTATGACTCAGTTTCTTATATAATATATTATAGAGTATATAGTATGTAGTATAGAGTATCTTATATATGTAGTGAGATAGTACATAGTAACATAGTATACAGTATGTACTATAGATTAACCTATATACTATATAATATACTATAGATTAATCTATATAATATATACTTTATAATATACTATAGATTATATACTATATAATATACTATACTTTATCTAGTATATAGTATTATATACTAGATATGTACTACTATATATATACATAATATATAAAATTATATAATATTTACATTTATTATACATATAATATATAAAATTATATAATATATGTATATGTACATTATATAAATTCTAAGTAAAAAAAAATAAAAAAAAAATTATATATTAAGATAGTACATAGTAACATAGTTTATAGTATGTAGTATATAGTAACATAGTATATAGTATATAGTAAGATAATATATAGTAACATAGTATATAGTATATAGTAAGATAATATAGTAACATAGTTTATAGTATATACTATAAACACGAACTTGTCGAACCAATAAATATTAAAACCACGAACATACTATATAATATATAATATATATATGCTATATTATAGATTACATACTATATAGTATACTATAGATTAATCTATATACTATATAATATAATATAGATTAATCTATATAGTATATACTTTATAATATACTATAGATTATATATAATATATAAAATTATATAATATATGCATATGTACATTATATAAATGCTAAGTAAAAAAACATACTTTATAATATATGTATAATATACTTTATATATAATATATACATATATTATATATAATATATAAAATTATATAATATATGTATATGTACATTATACAAATCCTAAGTAAATTTTTTTTATAAATCTCGATATGGAAGGACAAGTATATAAATTAAAAAAAAAATAAATGTGATCACCTAGTGGCATGATGGTAGTGAAGGCACCCTTGAGGGTTTGACTCGCCCTCACCCGGGTTTGAGTCCCCTCAAGGCCAATCTTCAATAATTTTATTATACGTAAAACGTATTCTCAGAATACGTTTTACATGCAAATATACATAAAAAATTCTCCTCCTCCTTCTCTACGCAAACAAAAACTTCACAAAGCAGAAGGAAAAGAGAGATTGAGTGCAAGAGCGAAACCAGTCGGGAAAAAAAAATACTTCTTGCCGCCGCCGCGCCTGCTTCCCATATATTAGGTAAATTTTCTTCAATTGTTTCAAAATTTTCAATAATTTTGAATTTTCTTTTTAATTTAGGGTTTTTTATGATTCGAATTAAGCTTCGAATTAGGCCATGTTTTGACATTTGTTGTCGTAAGTTGAATTGATAATTGCTATATTGGTTGTTGTTGGTTACAGTTTTTCGAATTAGGCCATGTTTCGAATTAGTTTGTTTGGAAAACTATGTTTTGAAGGTGTTCGATAAAATGCCTCAAAGGGGTTGTTGTACATATTATTGACATATTGATGTACATATGGTAGGGTGTCAAAATATTCGATATTATTGAGTCGATGTTAGAATCATTCAGCTTGTTCGAATGGGTTGAGGCCTTAAATGATTTGAGTTTTAAGGCGAGATAAAGGAAACAAAAATGAGGCGTGTATATGTATGTTATGTTGCCAAATTGTTGCCCTTTTATTTTGTTGAACCATATGTGCTATTTATCATGCTGAAATTGTTTATATTTCTATTTACAAATAATATAATGATGGTTTTATTTTATTTTATTTTTTTTTTGTAGAAAATGGCATCATTGTCGTCCTCACAACCGCAGCGCTACAATGTGCATCCCGGTCCGAGGGATGAGTCCCTTCTATATCTTCAGCACCGCCACCGGTCGAAGGCGGTATACGAAAATTTAGAGGGATGTCGTAGAAGCGCCGTTAAAACCCGTCGTTGCAACAGTGAGTTTTGGAAGGCGTTGGACATACAGTATCCCAGAGTTTTGGAGGTGATCGATCGGACAGGTTTTTGGGCCGCTGTTTAGAATGGGCAGAGTACAGACGGACAACAGCCTCATTACTTGTCTAATGGAAAGGTGGCGACCGGAGACGCACACCTTCCACTTTGACTTCGGGGAGGCCACGATCACGCTGCAGGACGTACAAGTCTTATTTGGTCTCCCGATTAATGGAACGCCTTGTTGGGGAGAGACTCACGATCGCACACCCCAATAATGGCGAGACGCTTGTTTAGATTTGCTAGGGTTCGAGCCCAAAGTCCAGGTAAATTTTCCTACAATTTCTTTTTTTTATTTTTTGTTTATGTTTACTCCGTTCATTAATTTTTAATATATATAAACACTCTCAGGATGACGACGACCTGGAGCGCGACCCCAAGACTTGGGCCATTACAGGCCAGTTTTTGAACACCTCGGGGTTAGAAGATGAGTGCACCAGAGAGCTAACAGATGGCCTACAAATCCAGGACTACGAACAGAGGGCGAGGGCCCTTATACTCTAGTGCATCGATTCTTTCTTCTTCCCCGACCAGAGGGCCAACGGAGTGAACCTGTACTGGCTGCAGCATTTGTACGAGGTCGATGAGATCAAGGGGTACATCTGAAGTTCGGCAGTCCTGGTCGGAGTGTATAGAGCGTTGTGCACGAGCTACAATGCCGGATAAAAATGGATCAAGAACTGTGTCCAACTGATTCAGGTAAATTTATTTTATTTACTTGTTATTTGAAAATTCATTATTTTATTCTAATTTAGACTAATATCTAATAACAAATGCATATGTCGATATGTGTAGGTTTGGGCATGGGAACGTATCCCTCGTATTCGCCCAAAAATGAGGGATACGAACTTTCAGAGAGTCACTGGTTGTCCCTTAGATGGAAGGTAATCACATTTATTTAAATTTAATACTTAGAATATTTGGGTGTTTTATTTAATTAAAAAAATTCAAATGGACAAAAATAAATAAATAAATAAATTTTTGTCCGAGGTTGTCTCCCATTCGGTCTTTTTTTGTCTTTATCCACTTATTTTTTTTTTTACTTTTTATTTAAATAAATAAATTTAGAATAATTCCATTATCAAATTTTGTGATTACAAAGTGTTTTTTTCTGTGATTTTTAAGGTGGGTGAGACGGAAGGACACGAGACACATAGGCAAGGGAACAACCGCTGTATAGGGCTGAGAGAGACGGATGTAAGATTATTATTAAGTCCTATTGATTATTATTTATATTTGTTTTTTGTTTTTTAATTTTTTTCAACTTAACTCCTAATTATTATTTTTTTCAGTTTGATTGGGTGTTCTATCAGCGGTACCTGGACGAGGAGGGTACTCTCCCGGACCAGTGTATAGAAGGTTCACGCCTCTGTATGTATAGGGGGTGGATCTTCTGTTGGAACATCAGCTAACCCCACCTGCTTGATAGGGTGCTCCGTCAGTTCGGGTGTCAGCAGTCCATCCCCGACCCTCCGATGATTAGGTGTGAGGCCGAATGGGAGACACACCACCGAGGCCAGGGAATGACTGGGAGAGAATTTCATGATTGGGTTGACTTTCATGGAGCGCTTGGAAATGTTTGGGTCGAACAAAGAGACCAAAATGTCCTCCCAAATTACCCTGTGGAGTCATTCCTTGAGCCTGAGACGGGTTACATTGATTGGTTTCACGATAGGACTGTGAGACTAATCAGTGACCCTGCCATGTACACGGTGGTCCAACAGGACGACGACTATCAGCCTTTAGCCGAGCATAACAAGAGCGATGTAAGTGTTCAAATTTGTGGTTTTTATTATTATTATTATTATTTTTTTTTTTTTGTGTTTCATACTAATTACTTTGAATTTAATTTTCAGACTAGTGACATGGAGGGGGCTTTTAACACGTTAACGAGTCTTGACGGCATATTGGATACGCTCCCTCCAGAGGCGCAGGCCGCAATCTGACACACCCAAAACCTTCTATACAGTGGACTGACTGTCGGAGGCCAAGAGTTCGGGACGTCGTCCAGTCAAGTTCTATCGCAGGAGAGCTACATCCCATCTCAAAGGACGCAGTAGCACCGGGCGAGGCATCAACTTGTTTCCCACATTGGTGGAGGTAGAAGACGACGTCACCACGAACTCGCTGCCGACACCGAGCCTGGGGAAGAAGAAGAAGGTGAGCATTTTTACTTAAGAACAATATGATTTCATAATTATTTATTTATTTTTTGTTAACTCGAATTTCTGATTTTTTTTAAAAAAACAAATTACTCAGGTTAAGAAGAAGAAGAAAACCATGCCACGCCCACAGCCTTGTCTTCTTTACGACCACCACGGCGTCAGATGGGCTCCCGACAGCGCAAACCTAGGAATCTGTATATTCCTAGTTAGTTTGTGTTGTATTAAGGGAATTTTTTGGACTATTTTTTTTTTCTTGGATTTTGTTACTGATATTTGGATATATTTGTATTTTCAATAAATTATTGTGGAATTTTGTATGTATGTTAGATTCTGTGTACTGATTATTATTAATTTGTGGAATTAATTTTTGGTTGTGGAATCGATCCACACAAATATGTGCGTTTTTTATTTTTTCTGCAAAATTATTGTTTCTGCACAGTAAAATGTATTTCCAATTTTTTTTTTTTAATTTATAAAACGTATTTCAAAAATACGTCTTATTGCAAAATAAATTTTAGGGCAAAATTAGGGCAAACAGAAAACGTATTTTCCAAATATGTTTTTTAAATAATTGTTTTTTCTATTTTTAAAACGCATTTTGAAAATGCGTTTTAAACTTTTTAAAATTTATTTTGCAATAAATAATATATTAAATTAGTTTTATTAATAAACCATATTTTGGAAATACGGATTTAATAATTTTATACGTAAAACGTATTCATACAACTAGTGAGTATCACATGTGATGCACGGCGGACTTGTGTTTTAAAATACTTTTTAAAACTTTATTTTAAGAATATGTTAGCTTGATAACAGTTTATATTAATAAATACTATTTTAACATCTATTTTTAGTTTTTCATATAGACAAAATAATATTTTTACTTATTTTTGTTCATTATAATACTTCACTATTATTTTTTTAAATATTTATTGTCATATCTTGTCATTATTATTATTATTATTATTATTTATAACATTTATAAGTTTAACTCTCTCTATTTATATATGTATATATGAATATATAATGATAAATACTTAATATACATTAATATTATTTGGTTATGTAAATAATTTAAAAATATTTAAACAAATTCAAAATAAATATTGTGTACATATTTGCATTCTTTTCATTTTTAAAATTTGTTTTATTTCATAATAATATTTATTTAGTTATTATTATTAACTTATCTATAGATATATTTTTGTAGAGCATGATATGTAATCATAAAGGGTTTAGTTAAAAAGTATATATTTTATTGTTAAATCAATTGTGCACAAAATAAAAATGTGAAGGATTGACATATTATTTTATTATAATTACTTATACATAGATCAAAATTTTTTTAGGAATGTTTGAAAACATAACTAACTGAAGAAATATTTGATTTCAAAACAATATAGATATTATAATCATATAATTTATTTGCTACGTTTATGGTTTGTAATTACTACAACTTCAGATTCTTTCTTTTTATTTATTAAAGTGATTCTAAATTTTTGGAAAAGTTGATGAATATTTTAATTTGTATATAATAAATGTTAAAGTGGAAATAAAAAAATTTCCAACATCTTAAGAAAATGAAATTTAAAAGTAAAAAAAAAAGAAAAGAAAAAGACGTAATATTAGAAAAAAGAAAATAGAATATAGGAAATAAAAATTATCATGCTTCATAGGAATATTTTATAATAATATTTTATAATATACAAGTCACAGATAGATCTCCTATTCGGTGTATTTCATAAATCGGATACCCAAACAAATATTTGTTCGTGCAGACCAAACCGAGTACACAATCTAGTGTACAGTTCGAACACATTGTTGGTCATTTTTTCGATATCAACAATTGGCGCTAGAAAGAGGGTTACTTCAGCATGTCAAAGACAACAACATCGTCGTCAAGCCAAAGCCGCCGTGATGAGCCGGAGAAGAGGGAAGAATGACGCAACCATCAACCAACCACGACAGACTACTCAACCTTTTTCAAAGACCCAACCTTATTGAGTCGATGTTGGAATCATTGAGCTTGTTCGAATGTGTTGAGGCCTTAAATGATTTGAGTTTTAAGGCGAGATAAAGGAAACGAAAATGAGGCGTGTATATGTATGTTATGTTACCAAATTGTTGCCCTTTTATTTTGTTGAACCATATGTGCTATTATCATGCTGAAATTGTTTATATTTCTATTTACAAATAATATATATATATATATATATTTTGTAGAAAATGGCATCATTGTCGTCCTCACAACCGCAGCGCTACAATGTGTATCCTGGTCCGAGGGATGAGTCCCTTCTATATCTTCAGCACCGCCACCGGTCGAAAGCGGTATACGAAGATTTAGAGGGATGTCGTAGCGACATCGTTAAAACCTGCCGTTGCAACAGTGAGTTTTGGAAGGCGTTGGACATACAGTATCCCAGAGTTTGGGAGGTGATCGATCGGACAGATTTTGGGCCGCTGTTTAGAATGGGCAGAATACAGACGGACAACAGCCTCATTACCTGTCTAGTGGAAAGGTGGCGACCGGAGACGCACACCTTCCACTTTGACTTCGGGGAGGCCACGATCACGCTGCAGGACGTACAAGTCTTATTTGGTCCCCCGATCAATGGAACGCCTTGTTGGGGAGAGACTCATGATCGCACACCCCAATAATGGCGAGACGCTTGTTTAGATTTGCTAGGGTTCGAGCCCAAAGTCTAGGTAAATTTTCCTACAATTTCTTTTTTTTATTTTTTTATTTATGTTTACTCCGTTCATTAATTTTTAATATATATAAACACTCTGAGGATGACGACGACCCGGAGCGCGACCCCAAGACTTGGGCCATTACAGGCCAGTTTTTGAACACCTCGGGGTTAGAAGATGAGTGCACTAGAGAGCTAACAGATGGCCTACAAATCCAGGACTACGAACAGAGGGCGAGGGCCCTTATACTCTGGTGCATCGGTTCTTTCTTCTTCCCCGACCAGAGGGTCAACGGAGTGAACCTGTACTGGCTGCAGCATTTGTACGAGGTCGATGAGATCAAGGGGTACAGTTGGGGTTCGGCAGTCCTGGTCGGAGTGTATAAAGCGTTGTGCACTAGCTACAATGCCGGATAAAAATGGATCAAGAACGGTGTCCAATTGATTCAGGTAATTTTATTTTGTTTACTTGTTATTTGAAAATTCATTATTTTATTCTAATTTAGACTAATATCTAATAACAAATGCATATGTCGATATGTGTAGGTTTGGACGTGGGAACGTATCCCTCGTATTCGCCCAAAAATGAGGAATACGAACTTTCAGAGAGTCCCTGGTTGTCCTTTAGATGGAAGGTAATCACATTTATTTAAATTTAATACTTAGAATATTTGGGTGCTTTATTTAATTAAAAAAATTCAAATGGACAAAATAAATAAATAAATAATTTTTTGTCAGTGGTTGTCTCCAATTCGGTCTTTTTTTATTTTTGTCCACTTATTTTTATTTTTTACTTCTTATTTAAATAAATAAATCTAGAATAGTTCCATTACCAAATTTTGTGATTACAAAGTATTTTTTTCTGTGATTTTTAAGGTGGGTGGGACGGAAGGACACGGGACACATAGGCAAGGGAACAACCGTTGTATAGGGATGAGAGAGACGGATGTAAGATTATTATTAAGTCCTATTTATTATTATTTATATTTGTTTTTTTGTTTTTTTAATTTTTTTCAACTTAAATCCTAATTATTTATTTATTTATTTTTTTTGTTTTTTTTTTCAGTTCGATTGGGTGCTCTACCAGCGGTACCTGGACGAGGAGGGTACTCTCCCGGACCAGTGTATAGAAGGTTTACGCCTCTGGATGTATAGGGGGTGGATCATCTGTTAGAACATACGCGAACCCCACCTGCCTGATAGGGTCCTCCATCAGTTCGGGTGTCAGCAGTCCATCCCCGACCCTCCGATGATTAGGGGTGAGGCCGAATGAGAGACACACCACCGAGGCCAGGGAATGACTGGGAGGGAATTCCATGATTGGGTTGACTTTCATGGAGCGCTTGGGAATGTTTGGGTCGAACAAAGAGACCAAAACGTCCTCCCACATTAACCTGTAGAGTCATTCCTTGAGCTTGAGGCGGGTTACATTGATTGGTTTCACGATAGGACTGTAAGACTAATTAGTGACCCTACCATGTACACGGTGGTCCAACAGGACGACGACTATCAGCCTTTAGCCGAGCATAACAAGAGCGATATAAGTGTTCAAATTTGTGGTTGTTTTTTTATTATTGTTATTTTTTTATGTTTCATACTAATTACTTTGAATTTAATTTTCAGACTAGCACCATAGAGGGTGCTTTTGACACGTTAACGAGTCCTGACGGCATATTGGATATGCTCCCTCTAGAGGCGCAGACCGCAATCTGACACACCCAAAACCTTCTCTACAGTGGACTGACTGTCGGAGGCCAAGAGGTCGGGACGTCGTCCAGTCAAGTTCTATCGCAGGAGAGCTACGTCCCATCCCAGAGGACGCAGTCGCACCGGGCGAGGCATCAACTTGTTGCCCACATTGGTGGAGGTAGAAGACGACGTCACCACGAACTCGCTGCCGACACCGAGCCTGAGGAAGAAGAAGAAGATGAGCATTATTACCTAACAAAAATATGATTTTTTAATTAATTATTTATTTATTGTCAACTCGAAGAAGAAGAAGAAGAAGAAGAAGAAGAAGAAGAAGAAGAAGAAGAAGAAGAAGAAGAAGAAGAAGAAGAAGAAGAAGAAGAAGAAGAAGAAGAAGAAGAAGAAGAAGAAGCCTCGTCTTCTTCACGACCACCACGGCGTCAGATGGGCTCCCGACAGCGCAGTCCTAAGAATCTGTATACTCCTAGTTAGTTTGTGTTGTATTTGGGGAATTTTTTGGACTTTTTTTTTCTTGGATTCTGTTACTGATATTTGGACATATTTGTATTTTCAATAAATTATTGTGGAATTTTGTATGTATGTTAGATTCTGTGTACTAATTATTATTACTTTGTGGAATTAATATTTGGTTGTGGAATCGACCTAGACAAACATGTGTGTTTTTTAATTTTTTCTGCAAAATTATTGTTTCTGCACAGTTAAATGTATTTCCAATTTTTTTTTTTAATTTATAAAACGTATTTCGAAAATACGTCTTATTGCAAAATCGATTTTAGGGCAAAATTAGGACAAACAGGAAACGTATTTTCCAAATATGTTTTTTAAATAACTTTTTTTTATTATAAAACGCATTTTGAAAATGCGTTTTTAAATATTTTAAAAATTATTTTGCAATAAATAATATATTAAATTAGTTTTTTTAATAAACCATATTTTGGAAATATGGATTTAATAATTTTATATGTAAAACGTATTCATACACCTAGTGTATATCACGTGCGATGCACGACGGACTGGTTTTTTAAAATACTTTTTAAAACTTTATTTTAAGAATATGTTAGTTTGATAACAGTTTATATTAATAAATACTATTTTAACATCTATATTTATTTTTTGATATAGACAAAATAATATTTTTACTTATTTTTGTTCATTATAATACTTCACTATTATTTTTTTAAATATTTATTGTCGTATATTGTCATTATTATTATAATTATTTATAACATTTATAAAAGTTTAACTCTATATATATTAATATATAATGATAAATACTTAATATACATTAATATTGTTTGGTTATGTAAATAATTTTAAAATATTTAAACAAATTCAAAATAAATATTATGTACATATTTGCATTCTTTTCATTTTTAAAATTTGTTTTATTTCATAATAATATTTATTTAGTTATTATATTAACTTATCTATAGATATGTTTTTGTAAAGCATGATATGTAATCATAAAGGTTTTATATAAAAAGTATATATTTTATTGTTAAATCTATTGTGCACAAAATAAAAATGTGAAGGATTACATATTATTTTATTATAATTACTTATACATAGATTAAAATTTTTTAAGAATGTTTAAAAACATAACTAACTGACGAAATATTTAATTTTAAAACAATATAGATATTATAATCATATAATTTATTTACTACGTTTATGGTTTGTAATTATATATACTACAACTTCAGATTCTTTCTTTTTTATTTATTAAAGTGATTCTAAATTTTTGGAAAGATTGATGAATTTTTTAATTTGTATATAATAAATGTTAAAATAGAAATAGTAAAAAAATTTCCAACATCTTAAGAAAATGAAATTTAAAAGTCAAAAAAAAAAGAAAAGAAAAAGACGTAATATTAGAAAAAAAAAAGAAAAAAGAATATAGGAAAGAAAAAATTATCATGCTTCATAGGAAGATTTTATAATATAATACTCAAACATTTTATTTTACTTTTATCATTGTTTATAGTTCTAAATATCTAATTAAGGATATTAAAATTAAATCAAAACAATACCTACAAAAAAACAAATTAAAAAAAAAAACAGGGATAGAATTGAGATAAATATGGACATTAAGAAAATATGGAATGTATATCTATTAGAAAAATAATTGATATTCGTTTCAGAAATTCTAAATAATTCAAAAAAATCACGGGCGGAGGAAACATAAAAAAATAAAAAAAAAACAATTATGTTAGTAGTAAAAATAAAAAATATGAGCAGGGACCTTCATGTTTTTTTTAGGTTTTTCATTATTCCTGTTATATAGTAATAGATATGAAAAATACATTAATAATAAATTTAATTTTATATTCTTAAGGATGTGAGTATATAATATACAAATATTTATATATGCTTAAATATCTTATGCTAAAAGAGTATAAGTTTATTTTATGTTTACAGTTAAAATGTTAATTGTTTAATTATATATAAATAAATTAGGTAAATAAGAATATAAAATATAGCAACATGGATGATCATATACAAAACACATGCAAATAATAGTATAAAATATATAATAGTATCTAATTGATCTATTTACATATTAAAATAAAACTGTACGGGGTATAGACCGAACGAATGAAAGTGATGCCATGCACGTGACAAACCTGTGCCCCAGCCAGTGGAACGCTCGGACTGATATGAAAGAGACCGAACAGGGATAGAGAGCGAACACAAGTACCAGCAAAGATCTAATCCTCATCATTACGAAAATCATCCGCACAGGCGCATTAAATGCGGGGATATTAGAAAATCTTCATCCAAGGGAGCTCAACAACGGTTGACACGTGTCGCAATCCGGATGAACCATTATTATTAGAATTAGATTGTGTAGTACATCGCATTAAATATTGAGTGACATCAAAGAATATCTTGTTAAGAAAAATAGAAAAAAAAATCCAAAAGAGGGTAACAAGTCCTCAAACTTCCTATAAAAGGAGAAAGAGGCAACATTAAATGCAATGAGTAAATTCTCTCATTAATTACTATACAAGTTACAGATAGATCTTCTATTCAGTATATTTCATAAATCGGATACCCAAACAAATATCTATTCGTGCAGACCGAACCGAGTACACAATCTAGTGTACAGTTCGAACACATTGTTGGTTATTTTTTAGACATCAACAATTGGCGCTAGAAGGAGGGTTACTTCAGCATGTCAAAGACAACAACGTCGTCGTCAAGCCAAAGCCGCCGCCATGATGAGCCGGAGAAGAGGGAAAATGACGCAACCACCAACCAACCACAACAGACTACTCAACCTTTTTCAAAGACCCAAACTTTGTCAAGGGCATATCAAACCTCATGACACAGTTTCGGCCTTCAACGTCTCCAGCACCAAGAACTCTGGCTAAGAAGGACCTGACCAACACACTCAAAGGCAAGAGGCCGGTGACCCAACAAGAAACCTCTCGATCACATGAGAATACCACCGAGAGCCAAAAAGAGAAAACCACCACTCGGACGGAAAGAGAACAGACGGACGAGAGTCGTTCGGTCACGGACCCCCGTACATGTAACACAACCCGATCAATTTTCAAACGATTG
>CACSLK010027840.1:6290728-6307380 GCA_902706635.1 Striga hermonthica | reverse complement strand
TCGAACGACGACTGCAAATTCATACGTGGAATTCCGTCCACCATAGCTAAAAGTTCAACACAGCTTTTCGAATAGAAGTTCCCACAGATGGCGCCAATAATACAAGTCTCGCACCCCGACCGGCTGAAAACCTTCCCGAGCTCGCTCTCCTCGCCGGTAGAATGTGGAACCTGCACGTAACTCTCACACCGGAGGTGTTTTCTGGTGAAGAGCCTTCAACGCTCAAGTCAGATCTTGAGAGAGATGAAAATATATGTGTAAGTATGTAAGAGTATGAGAGATTATCCCCAAAAGTGAGGATTTCCGTCCCTATTTATAGGGACGAGTTACATGTTCTACACGCACGACTTGGGCGAGTTTGGCCGGTTGTCCTCCTGCTCGTCCCTACAAACGCGCGCCTCTACTATCCTTTGTGTCAGAAAACGCGTTGAATATTTCAGAGAATGTCAGAGTTCGTTATAATCGTGGACCACTCGTAAAGCGCCGCGTGTCTTCCTCCCACATGCTGGAGGCTTTCTTATTTATCCTGATGTTCGACCGGATCTTCAGCGAATACTGAGTTGTCCCTGAGTTAAGAGGTGGTCGAGTCCACGACCACGCCCATCTGACCGTTCTTCCTCGACCAACTCCTCGAGCATCTGGTACTTGTCTGAGGTCACCAAACTTACTCTTCTATGTTGCCTTCATCCTTTCCTTCATTGCGGATTCAGGTCCGATTCGACCAAGCCGTTGGTCTAATTTAGTCGGCTGTCCTGACGAACTGGTCTATTATATAATATCCCATATCAGACGGAAAGATAAATTGCTAATCAACAACCCCAAAGACAGAAGGACACGACACTCAGGCAGTTCAATCTTCATCGGCCTCAGTATTCTCCTTGTTCTCGCCAATCTCTTTGGCTCTGATCTCTACATTCAGGACCGGACTTGCGACAGTAGTGTTCGCCGCTGACTTTGACCCACCCGCATCGTCTTCTGGCTGTCAAAGGTCTGCTCGTCCTCGTCGTCCAGCACAGCCGCATCTTTCATCTCTTCATGGAGGCCTAACCGTCCAAACATGATATCGCGAATGGCCCTGAGGTTGTCCAAGTCCTTATCGCCATTCGTCATCACCTGGATCACCCAATTCAAGCTCAAGGCCCTGTTCATATCCAAGTCTGCCAGAAACGCCTTAGTCTTCTTATATTCATCCAGGCCCGCTTGGCGACCCATATCAAAGCCCTCATCAAACGAACCACGTGCTTGGGCTGCAACAGCAAGCTCGTCCACCAGTCTCTTTTGCTCAGCAATGGCGCCGTCCTTCTCAAGCTCTACAGCAGCTATTTTTGGTTTGGCCGAATCCAGCTTCTCGGTAATTTCCTGGATCTGCGATGACAATTTTGCCTCCTCAAGCTTCGCAACTTTCAGCTCACCCTCGAGCTCAACAATCCAGACCTTCAACAAGTCGCCTCTTTTCACATTATCGTGGAGCGAGTGGATTTTTTCTTTACACACCGCATGTTCGAAAAAAACTCTGGCCAATGCACTCTCCATTTTTTGAAACTCAGCCATCGCGGTCGACTGTATGTAGAGGGCTCGATCCAAACACCTAGCTGCGTATTCTATTTTTTTTTTGGTCGAGGCAAGGCTCTGCGCCGCACGCTCGGTGTCCAGATCCCAACTCATTAACGGGACCATAGACGCATCCATCACGTGTGGAGGCCATTCACCAGATTCGAAATTTGTGGATTCCCAACCGACTTGAAACGAATAAACCACTCATCCGCTACTCCTTTAAGGCACTCGAATCGTGAGGCCTGGGTCAGATCGATTTGCAGGTACGTATCCAATTTGTGTTGATGGATGTAGGTATCCTTCTCGCCAAAGTAGCCGGTCTGACCCATCTCATCAATTGGGTTGGTCGAAGAACCTTGTTCGCGAGCCACAGACGAGGCAACCCGTTTAGAGCTCCTACCGCCGCTGATCTCCCTCGCCCGTCTACGATCTTCTGTATGGACGTTCAAGAGCGGATGATCACCTTCTTCGACGGAGGAGTTGATAATTTCCACATCCAGAGCCTCATATGGATCCTTCTCCACTCGTTTAGCAGCCGCTTGCATCATCTCGAACAACGCCAGACGGTCCATATCCTCAGATGTGTCTTTTTTATTCTTCTTCGAGCTAGGTGGAGTTTGCTTTCCTTTCAATTTCGCGGCTGCTCTCTTTGCCCCAACTTTTGTGGAGGCTCCCTTTAAGTTATCTAGCGGATAAAAAGTTGCAACGGGTCGAACGATTATAATTAATAAGCATGCAAAGAGTAATGAAAAAGAACAGTTGTCTTAGGACCGAACGAACTCACTTGGAATGCAAGAAGGCTCGACGTGTCCTGAACAAAGTCCTGCACCGACTAAGTTGGAATCCTCCACGAGTCTCGGTCCCACTCTCTCGTCCTCATTCTTTTTCAAGTGTTCGGTTAACCGAAGGACGAATGAATCTCTTAACTCAGGGACGAACTTGTGGTTGACTGAAATAACGAACCCGCCCTGTTAGTACGGACAGGAAACAAATGCAATCAGTGCGAATAAATGAAAAGAGAAAAGGATTAAACTCACAAATCTGTGAAACAAATCTAGTTAGAACAGTAAAAAATTCGGATGCCCCAGAATCTCCCGACGATCTCGGCGTCTGCCAAGTTCGTCTGACCCAAAACCATGAATTCTTGAATTTTCTGAGGGTCTCAGGAACCTTCGTGATTAAGTCCTTGAACCGAGCGCCCCGTACCGACACCGAAAATTGCCCATATTTCTTACGGGTCTCCTTATCAGGAAAAGAGCCCGGATATCATCGCAAGTGGGAAACTCCCATCCTTGCTGACTGAACAGCACCAACAGACTGATTATCTTTAGCCAGACTATGGGAGACACTTGACTGAAGCCGACCCCCCAATCTCTAAGATATTCGGTCAACACGCGGGGAAGAGGGAATCTAAGGCCGAACATAACCGACTGTTCGAACACACCGACGTAGCCAGCAGGGGGACAGTGGATTCGTTCTCTCCGATAGGGAGCAAACATCCGGATTTCTCTCGGCAATCTTATGGACGTCCGAAGTTTTACAATTTTAGCATCCGTCATGTCACTCGGAAGCTGAGCCAAACCAAACAAGCTCGAAGAGGGCCATTCACAATAAGGCGGCGCCAATAGCCTTGTGGGACCGAGATAACGGCTTGCTCGGTCACAAGGTCTTAGTCCGGGCTATCTTTAGGAAGAGGTAACCGTATGCGGCCACTAGTTTCCCCTGGAAGGGCCTTTTCGTATTGCTCTTCGTCGTAACTCTTTGGAGAGGCCGAAATAATTAAAAAGATGTGGTAGGAAAGAGAATCACTAAAATTTTAGTGTGCAGAAATAAGAGTTATTACCCAGAATCCGTGATCTACGCGTGAACGAGCGGACGGAGAAGCTATTCGACTTCGGAGATGTGGAGAAGACCGAAGAAAATTTGGATGCAAGAGTTGGGAAAATTCTCTCAAAATTAGGGGCACCAGTATTTATAGCCTGCAGATTTGTTGATTTGGGGATTGAGAATTTTAATTTGAAATAAATGGGAAAGGCGAAGCATTTCGTATACGCCATAAATGCCACGACGACAAATGAGGGTGCAACGCGTTGCAAGTTGCAGTGGATATCGGGAGAAATAAATAAAGGGTCACACCTTTTTAATGAAAAGGTGTCATTCATTAGATGATGTTTTGTTCCCCGCTCGAAATGAACCGAACGGTCCCCCAAGATCATTTTGGTCCCACATTGAATTGCAGCTCCGAATCGCACGTTCGAGTAAGTCCCCACTCGTGCCTTCCGAACCTGGGGGCATTTGTACGGGGTATAGACAGAACGAATGAAAGTGATGCCATGCACGTGACAAACCTGTGCCCCAACCAGTGGAATGCTAGGACCGATTGGAAAGAGACCGAACATGGATAGAGACCGAACATGGATAGAGAGCGAACACAAGTACGAGTAAAGATCTAATCCTCATCATTACAAAAATCATCCGTATAGGCACATTAAATGCGGGGATATCAGAAAATCTTCATCCAAGGGAGCTCAACAACGGCGGACACATGTCGCAATCCGGATGAACCATTAATATTGGGGTTGAATTGTGTAGTACATTAGCATTAAATGTTGTGTGACTAATATCAAAGAATATCTTGTTAAGAAAAATAGAAAAGGAAAATCCCAAAGAGGCTATGTAACAAGTCCTCAAACTTCCTATAAAAGGAGAAAGAGACAACATTAAATGCAATGAGTAAATGCTCCCATTAATTACTATACAAGTCACGGATAGATCTCATATTCGGTATATTTCATAAATCGGATACCCAAACAAATATCTGTTCGTGCAGATCGAACCGAGTACACAATCTAGTGTACAGTTCGAACACATTGTTGGTCATTTTTTAGACATCAACAAAAACAATAAATAATCTATCAAAATATATAACAACAATAATTACAAACATACTAATATGCAGTACATACTTTATATCTACATATTTTCATCAAATTAATAAGCACTCATTATATTAGATATCTTTGCCAAATTTCCACTTGCCCCCTCCATTTTCCCCCACCCCACTTATGCATACAACTATCCTTGTATGTATCACCTTCATCCCCCAAACGCTCGCCGATCAGAGTTCTTACGACTGTTTTTTTGTCCCTTTGTGTTGCTTTCTCCGTCGATTTTTGATTCTCCTCTGCAATTTTCGAGGAAAATTAGGCGCAGAAGTTATTCGTACATGAAAGGCATATATGGGCAACATCGGGAGTAGCGGCGTCTACGGCCGGAGGAGGAGCTCGAGCTGCCGGAGCCACGCCAACCGTCATCCTCCCCCGCCCCCTCCGCAGGCTTCGAAGCCGGAGATCGCCGCCAACCGATACGTGTTCGAGGCGGCGATGACGTATCCCCAGTCACAGTACCCCAACCCGGCGCGCCGCCGCCGTACTACCAGTTCCCCGGGTACTACCCGCCGCCCACAGCGATTCCGACGCTGCTCCCCGCCCCTTACGACCACAGTTACCCTCCGGGGGCGGCGCACGCGACCTGGGGCAACGGGCGGTACACCTACGGACCGATGGCACAGCAACCGGCCCCGCCACCGCCACCATACGTGGAGCACCAGAAGGCGGTCACGATCCGAACGACGTTAGTCTGAAGAAAAAATAGAGACGAAATGAATTTTTTTCACTTTTTCTAAAGATAATGAAGATGTCATTATATGAAATTTAAAATAAGGAAAGAATCCTACAAAATTTGAACAAACAAATTCCATTTAAAAAAATTGCATGGGAGAAATATTTCAAACAAATTGCATGGGCGGGAAAAAAAAATCTTTAAGGAAATGAAACACAAGCGGGTTTGAAGCGGGAAAATAAAATAATTATTTTCGATTTTTTCAAATATTTTTCCTTAGCTCTTTTACATAGTATTAGATACATTTTAATTTAATTAAATTAATTAATCACGTTTTATGTTCATTTAATTAACTTAATCAAGTTATTAATTTTTATTCACTATAAAACGTATTACGAGAATACGTTTTAGATGTACGTTTTATTTTGTATAACATATGTGCTTTCTATTTTTGTCTAGACACTTTTTTTTCTTTGTCCACTTATTTTTTTAAATAGTACGTACCCCGTGCGGTGCACGGGACAAAGATATTAAATAAGTTATTTTCACAACCTTGTCCGTTTAAGTCTAAAAAGTAATAATGTTATTATCTATTTTCTACCTATTTTAATCAACGTTAAGTATAAAATATTATTAAGCCGCCTTCTGGCAAATATGTATGGAGTTATGTGTTCGTGTCTCATAAGTCACAAACATTATGAATAACATTATAAATTATTCATTCAAACTTTTATTCATTGCAAATATATCAAAATACTTTATATAACATCCATTAAATACCACTTTCAATATATTTATAAATAAAAAGTACATAAAATTTCTGGTGTGTTCAAATTTAAATATTTTTTTATGGGCTCAATTTTAAATCATCCAGACATTTGGTCAAACGCATAGGTGTGTTCAAATTTAAATCATTGGCATTTTGGTCGGTTAAAATTTAAATCATCTACCAATTGTTTTTCGATCCAACACTTCCAAAGGGAAAATTTTGAAGATTCTGTCCGCGTCAGTGAGAGGAAGGTCTGAAGAGACCGGTACATTGGGCCCTAGCTTAAGCTTGAGGAGTGAAACGTAGAACACTGGATGGATGCGTGACTCACCCAGAAGAGCTAAACGGTAAGCCACCGCCCCTATCTTTTCGATGATGGTGTAAGGACCATAAAACTTAGCTGATAGTTTAAGATTTTGCGCAATGATACTGAATTTTGGCGAAAAGGTTGTAATTTGAGGTAAACTTATCGCCTACGCAGAAATTTTTCTCTTGCCTGTGTTTGTCTGCTTGAACTTTCATCCTCTGTTGTGCTTGAATTAGATTGTCCCTGAGAATTTGAATGGTTCTCTATTTGTCCTGCACCAACTCTTCTTGTACCCCATACTCAGGCTGTAAATAGGAAGTAATTGAGAACATAGGGGGCTGGTACCCATAAAGAGCCTGAAAAGGAGTAGTCTTTAGGCTAGTGTTATAGTTAGTATTGTACCATAACTCAGCTAGGGACAACCATTTATGCCACTGTTTGGGATTTAAATGGACCATGCACCTGAGGTAATTCTCTAGGCATTGGTTCACTCTTTCTGTCTGTCCATCCGTTTGAGGATGGTAAGCAGAGGAAAACTAAAGTTGGACCCCCATCAACTTGAATAACTCCTTCCAGAAAGAACTTGTAAAGATTTTGTCTCTATCAGAGATGATGCTTTCAGGTAGGCCATGAAGTTTATAGATATGATCTAGGAAGGCTTTAGCCACAGTAGGTGCAGTAAATGGGTGAGACATGGCTATGAAATGAGAATATTTAGTAAACCTATCAACCACCACAAATATCACATCCTTCCCATTGGATTTAGGGAGTCCTTCTATGAAATCCATGGAAACATGGGTCCATGCTTGTTTTGGCACTTGCAATGGCTGTAGCAAACCTTGGTAGCTGGTTTTATCTGATTTATTCCTCTGGCAAACATCACACTCCTTAACCCTCTTCTGCACATCCAACTTCATTGAAGGCCAATAGAAGATAGCTTTTAGTCTTTGATGGGTGCCATGTATCCCTGAGTGGCCCCCATAAGTTGAGTCATGCATAGCTGTCATGATAGCTCCCCTCAAATTTAAATTGCTTCCAACCCCAATTCTCCCCTTATACCCGACAATTCCCTTTGAGAGAGAAAACCCAGGGTAAGAGTCAGGTTTCACTGACAAGGCAGCCACTAACTTAGTGAAATAGACATCCCCTTGATAACTTTGAATGACATCTTCCAGCCATTCTGGTACCAATGTGGTAAGAGCTGAGCACTCTTCATTGGTATTCTTGATAAGGCATCAGCAACCTTATTTTCCAGCCCTTTTTTGTACTAGATTTCATAATCCAATCCCAATAATTTGGTAATCCACTTCTGTTGAAGAGGTGTGGTCATTTTCTGGTTCAAGAGATACCTCAAAGCTTGCTGGTCTGTCCTTATAATGGACCTATAGCCCTGTAGGTAATGTCTCTATCTCTGCACTGCCATCAGTACATCTAAGAATTCCCTCTCATAGATTGAGAGCCCTTGGTTACTTGGACTGAGGGTTTTACTCATGTAAGCAATGGGCCTCCCTTGTTGCATTAGGACTGCACCAATTCGAGTGCCACTAGCATCAGTCTCTAGAAGAAATGGCTTGGTGAAATCTGGTAAGGCCAGAACATGGGTAGTAGCCATAGCTTCTTTGAGTTGGGAGAAAGCTTCCTCAGCTTCACAGTTCCAATTGAAGTTGTCCTTCCTAAGCAAATTTGTGAGGGGTCTGTTGATAAGTCCATACCCCTTAACAAACTTTCTGTAATATCCTGTGAGTCCCAAAAAGCCCCTCAATTGTTTGACATTCTTGTGTTTGGGCCATTGCAACATACTAGAAACCTATTGAGGGTCAGTTGACACCCCTTGCTGGGATATGATGTGTCCCAGATATTCCACCTCTTGTTTGCCAAAGTAGCATTTACTTTTCTTAGCATATAACTAATTATGCCTTAGGTCAGTAGCACCTCCTCCAAGTGTTTCAAATGCTCATCCCAAGTTTTACTGTACACCAATATATCATCAAAAAACACCAAAACACTTTTCCTGAGTTTATCTCTGAAAACCTGATTCATAAGTGATTGGAAGGTGGCAGGAGCATTGCACAACCCAAATGGCATCACTAGAAATTCATAGTGTCCATTTTGTGTGCTAAAAGCAGTAAGGAACCTGTGCTCAGGCTTCATCAATATCTGGAAATATCCAGCTCAAATCAATTTTAGAGAAGAATTTAGAACCATGTAACTCATCAAGCAGCTCATCAATGATGGGAATGGGGTAGTCATGCTTGATGGTCATCTCATTTAAGTACCTATAGTCCACACATAGCCTCCATGTAGAGTCCTTTTTCTTAACCAATAAAACAGGAGAAGCAAATGGGCTCTTACTGTTCTGAATGATCCCAGCCTCAAACATTTCTTTCACCAGCCTTTCAATTTCTTCTTTATGTTTGTGTGAGGACCTGTAGGGATATTGGTACTTTGGTATGCTGTTTGGTTTGAGAAGGATCTGGTGCTCAACCCCCTACTAGGAGGTAATTCCTTTGGTTCCTCAAATGTAGATAGTAAGTGTTGCAGCTTAGGGTCATGTGATTGGTCTGGTCCTTCTGTAGCCACCCAAGAGAGTTCTTCAATGTCAGTTGGGTTTTGGTGCACTAATTTGAAGAGTGAAGGCCCTGATATGAATTTGCAATCTGTTATTCCAGTGAGTGCTTGTATCTTAGTTCTTTTCCCCACCCTGTTGACTGTCACAATCATCTTCTCATAGTCAAATTCAATGGTGGTGCAAGACTTAAGCCAGTCCCCCCCAAGAATAAGGTCACAACCTTCACTTTGTACCAGCCTCAGTGAGTAGGTGAAGGTGTTCCCTTGCATTTTCCACTTGTAGTCATCCACTACTTGTGAGCTGACCATCCTCTGGCCATTGGCCACCCTTACCAGCAGTGGCTTTGTGTTATTAAGAGTGCATTCCAGCCTCTGAGCTATTTTTTCTTGAATGAAGCTCAGTGTGCTCCCAGTATCAATGAGGATGTGAAGCTTCTGGTCTCCCACTTCTCCCACAACTCTCATGGTGGTGACTCCATTCTCCCCAGTTATGGAATTCACAGTCATTTGCACCTCCTCTAACTCTTCCAACACAAGTTGTTGCTCACTAGTACCAGTATTAGCCTGCAAGTATGAGAGTTCTTCTTCTTCTGTCATGATCATGTAGTTGATCCGTTGCTTGCACCTGTGCCCATAAGTAAATTTCTCATCACAGTTGTAACATAGGCCTTTCTCCCTTCTAGCAGCCATTTCACTAGCTGTCAAAAGTTTGGTGGGGTTTTTGACAAAACTATTGGGATTTCTCTGTGTGGGAAAGTTGGTTGTGTCAGGTTTCTTAGTGTTTGTATAGAGTGTGAATGTGGGTTTGTGGAATCCTTTGACCTTCTTTGTAATGGCCTCAATGGTCACCTGTTGCTTCCTCCCCAGTTCTATTGCCTGCTGTAAATTGAGTGGATTGAACATGGTGATAAAAGCTTGAACCTCCTCAGGTAGGCCACTAATAAAGCTTGCAATGAAATACTCCTCAGTGTAGTGGACCTGATTTAGCATAATCATGCATGCCTTTAGCTCTTCAAACTTTTCAACATATTCAGAGTAATTCCCTATCTGTTTGAGCTTGTTAAATTCAGCTATAATCTTGGCTTCCTTCAATTCTTCAAACCTAGCTGAAATTATTTCCAAGAATTCCACCCATGGTAATGATTCCCCTTTACACTGAATGTTTGATACCACTGAGAAGCTTTCCCCTCAAAATGCATAGTAGCCAATGTAACTTTTTGGTCATCAGGTATGTTTGGGATTAATTTGAAGTAACTGTTGCATTTGAGTATCCAAGTTCTAGGGTTAGAGCCATCAAACCTTGGGAAATCAATTTTGGGTATGGGATGTGACATTTGAGATTGGATCTGCTCTAGATGATTTCTGCCATGAATAGATTGTTGAGTTCTAAATCCAGAACCTCCTCCAGGTCCTAAAATGGACTCTTCTTCAACAGAACTCTTGTCCTTGCTCATGTTGAGCAGTTGTAGTTGCATCACAGCTATAGTGTTGGTGAGGTGCTCGAGTTTGCTCGTTAAATTGTTGCTCACACCATTTATATGATCTTGTAGTTTGAGTTCTGAGGCCTCGCACTTTAAGGCTTCTGTCTGAATATTTGATTGATTTTTTTTCTGTGCCTCTTGTAGGTCTTTGAGGCGGGTGTCTTCTGCCATGGCCGAGGAACGTGAGCTCTGGATATCACTGTTATGGGCAGACTTAATTTATATGATAATGTATGTAATTGAGCGTAGAAGTAGCAGAAATGGAGGAAATAGAGAAAGAGGTGAGGGAGATGAGTAAGAGAGAGAGAGAGATTAGGATTATGCCAAATTCTGTTTTTCATTTATGCAGAAATCCCTTTTACATAACAACTTAGGGGGACCACAGAATTTCCCCAATAATTCCCAATATACCCTAATTTGATACTCCTTTGGGCTCGACAACTTGAAACGGTCTTCACATGGCCCATTTACCCTTTGCCCAATAACTGGTTTGAGTTGGGATCGTCACTCCCTTTAGTCTGTTCAATCTCGTTGGCAACCACACCCAAAACATTTTCATCCTCTTCTCCGACCAAAGCTTTTTCACCTTTTTCTCCGGCCATAACATAAATTAAAATAATTAAATAAAATACTTGATGGAAATAGAATGCATTAATTACCTTTGACTTTTCTTACTACTAGTTCTAATAAATAGAATGCTTTTTATATAAGTATAGATTTTTATTTAAGTAAATAAATCGATTTTACCGTCAAGAACTCTATCCACAGACCATTGGACCAAATATATGATGGCTGAAATTTTTTATCAGAAAACGAAAACTCAAGAAACAAACGAATACAATATATCTCTAAATAATAATAACCAAAAATAATAAAAAATAATAAAAAAAAATACATTTGCAAAAATCCCTTGTGTTTAGAAGGGGTGTATATTTTTAGTCAATCCGCCATTGACATTAGTGAAAAACCCGATCAATTCGGGGCGGTAGGGCAAATAGGACGACCGCCGCCGCTCCTCGTCCTTGGCCTTACTCCTCAGGTACACCTCGTATGCTGACAACGACGCCGTTTTCCCCTTTTTCGCTTTACCCTTGAGCGCTTTCTTCTCCTCCCCCTTGGCCACCGAAGACGTAGCCGCTGCCGCCTCGTGGCCGCTGTTCAGGAAAACGAAGGCGTCCCTCCCGTCGCTGTTGCTCCTCCCCAGGAAATCCTTGAATCGCCAGATCTTGGAAAAACCGGTCGAATTACTCTTCCGGCAGACATCCGGCAACACCTCCACCGCCTTCCGGTCCGGGGAGGACGGAGACTCGTGGCCGCCGTATTCACTCGTTTCGACGAAGACCTTCTTCACCGGAGGCCTCGTGGGCAAGCTGTCGAGCAGATTCTCGCCGGAGAAGAATAAATCCCGGTTGAAGAGTGGATAAACCGGGCGGATCTGGCCGTCAATGAATATGTCCTCAGCCGCTATCGGCGACGTGTTCGCTCCTCCGCAGACGAAAGAAAATTCCTCCTCCTTCTCTTCTTCTTCTTCTCTTCTCTCATCTTCACCATTATTATCCAAATCGTCTTGTTTGCTAAGCTTCATACGTGTGTAAAATTCTTGACTTATTTCAGCTTCTGAGGATGCCATATAATCGGCGTTTGGTCTATGGATTGCTTCTTTTTATTGCCATATGGCATAGTTAATCTTATGTGGCACTCAAAATATCTAGAAGCCTTTTCTATGTCTAGAAGTACTTCTAGACATTCTCTATTATATTTTTTATTATTATTTAAATATATATCATCCTCAACCAATTATAATGTTACACATGTCAAATTATACTAAAATGGACATTCACCATTGGAGATAAAATTTTGTAGTTCTCTTTCTCCATGTTATACATCTCCAAATGAACTATATACCATTGGAGATGCTCTTACCTTTTCCTCATTACTTGTCTGCATTTCTAATGGTTTTCTTCTCTGTGTTTTTGGTCAGATTTATTGAATAGATGATTTTATTATTATTATTATTATTATTATTATTATTATTATTATTATTATTATTATTATTATTTTATTTTTATTTTTGGTTTGGGAGAAGGATATTGATAAGGAAGGCAATTATCAAGGATAGGTTTGGTTTATATATTTTGCTTTTTTAATTACTGTAGCTTTCCAACTTTCAAGCAGACAAACCGTCAAAGCTAATTATCGATTGGAAAAAAAAAAAACCGTCAAAGCTCCAAACATTTCTTTACTGGACTATATGATTTAAGTTTAGTGAAATACACTAATAGAACATCGTGTATTACACGGGTGTTTGTGAAAAAAATAATCTTAAATTTTAAAATTAATGAGAAAATTATATTAAATTTAGTTTACTTTTTAAAAAAATATATTACTATATATTTTAGAATGATATGTGTCACTTATGACTTACATGCGTTATATTATATTAGTTTTTATAACAAGTCGATTTAAACAACTACAAAGTTATATTATATAGTGTTAACTCATTAGCTCGTAGCTTGGTCGTTATATTATATTAGTATTAACTCGTACTAGATAATTTTATCGAAATTCCTTTTCGACTTTGACCTGCGGCAGGTTGAGGTGCTCGAGCTGATCGAAGAAGACAAACTTCTTTCTTCTTCCCTCACAGGTGACCGAGCAAAACCAGTAGCAAGAGTAGCACTTGGAGCGGGCCCCCATCGTATAGTGGTTTAGGACACCTCTCTTTCAAGGAGGCATCTTTTCCTAATAAAGAAGAAGTAGCTCGTGGAACATCCCCCACTGTCCCTTGAAGGATAGAAGAACGGATTATCTGCAAATGGAGAAAAAAGAATTGAAGATTGTGTGTCGGTCGCCCACCATGACTAAGTCCTCCGGGCTGGGTGGTCCGCCACGATTAAGGCTTACGGGCTGGGTGGTCCGCCATGATTAAAACCCATCGAGCGAAGATGGTCGTATGTGTCGACCACCCTTCCGAGGGTGGGCATGCGTTCGAGGAAAAACCCATCGAGCGAAGATGGTCATATGTGTCGACCACCCCTCCGAGGGTGGACTAGCGTTCGAACCTAGATAATCGATTGTTATAATATTTTGTTGTGCTCGATGTATTTCTATTCAAACCTCGAAAGTGGGTCGAGTATATTCATAACTACTCGAGTAGGTTGATGTTGATTCTTGCTTTATTTTGTCGAAATTGTATTTCGACCTCGGTGGAAGGTCGAGTATATTCATTATTGCTTGAGCAGGTCGATGATACAATTTCGACCTCGGTAGAAGGTCGAGTATATTCATTATTGCTTGAGCAGGTCGATGATTTGAATTTGAACTTGATTTTGTCGAAATTGTATTTCGACCTCGGTGGAAGGTCGAGTATATTCATTATTGCTTGAGCAGGTCGATGATTTGAATTTGAACTTGATTTTGTCGAAATTGTATTTCGACCTCGGTGGAAGGTCTAGTATATTCATTATTGCTTGAGTAGGTCGATGATTTGAATTTGAACTTGATTTTGTCGAAATTGTTTTTCGACCTCGGTGGAAGGTCGAGTATACTCATTATTGCTTGAGCATGTCGATGATTAGAATTTGAGCTTGATTTTGTCGAATTTTTATTTCGACCTCGGTGGAAGGTCGAGTGTATTTATTATTGCTCGAGCAAGTTGACGGTTTTATTTGAGCTCCGTTTTGTCAAATGCGATTTTTCGAGAGGATACAAAACATGCTTGAATTTCAAATTTTGAACTAGGGGGCGATGGGATGAGGTAACCGGAAAGGTTTCTTATTAATTGACAAAGCAGAATGTGTAAGTTTAAATTTAAAATCCAAGAATTCGAGGATTGGTCTTGTGGTATTCGACCTCGTTTTCGGCACTCGACCTCAGAGCCAGGTCTTTTGATTTTCGACATCAGAGGCAGGTCTTTTGAGTTTGATTTCAGATGAAGGTATTTCAGTTGTCGGCCTCAGATGCATGTTTTTCGATTTTCGGCACCAGAGGCATGTATTTTGTTTTTCGACCTCAGATGCAGGTCTTTTGTTTTTCGATCTCAATTTTGGATTAGGATTCTCGACCTGGAGGTGGCGTCGAGTTATTCAGTACCCAATCTCAAATACAGGTATTTCGGCTTTCGACCTTAGAGCTAGGTCTTCTAGTTGGACCTCGGATGTGGGCCCTTGGATGCTCGATCCTAGATGCAGATCTTTCAGTTTTCAATCTCAAACACTGTTCATTCAGTTTTCAGTGCTCGGTCTCAGAGATAAATCTTTTGGCATTCGACCCCAGTTTCGGTTCTCGATCTCGGATGCAGATCTTTTGGGTTTCGACTCCAGAGGCGGGTCATTTGGATCTCAATCTCAATGATCGTCCGACTTTCGATGCCTGACCCGAGTGGCGGGTCACTTACTTTCGACTTCTGCAACCATTCGGTTTTCAGTGTTTGACTCCAGTGGCGAGTTGCTCTATTTTTCACTCTTGGATCGAGTTATGCTCACTCGACCAGAGTGGGGGGACTAGATGATATAGCCATGGCTAGTACTGCCGGCTCGACCGGTAGTATCTGATATTGCATGTCATACCCGACATGTTTTTATGGATATATATTGAAGAATACGCCTATACATGAGCTAAAACACTTGATATGATAATATGGGCCAAGCCCAACTTAGGCCAAGCCCAATTTGGACTATAAGGTACACTCCCCCTATAAAAAGGGGGCTAAGGTACTCATTTCATACATTCTCTCTAAGTATTCTCTCCTCATCTCATTACTACACTCTCTCTCTCTACACTCTCTCCCTACTCTCTCTCTATGCATTCTCATATGAATCGAGTACTGACTTAAGCATCGGAGGCCTAAAGACGAGCACCCCTCCCGGGGTCCTGGACTTTGAGTTCTTGCAGGTACGGTGGCCGTCCGAGTCGAGGGAGCCCGGGTGACATCTTTGTCCCATCATTGACTATAACTAATATAATTGAATTGTGCACATAAAATACCATTTTGTATATTAAGCAAGAATAGAAGATTAACAAAGCATTAAAAGAATAAAAAATTGAAAGAAGTTTATAATTTCACTAATAATACCTACTAATTAATTTTTTCATGAAATTTATAAAGTAGATAAAAAATGAAAAAGCTTTGTGTAAAAGATAAAAAAAAATATGATTTAAGAGAATTTTGTATTGAACATTTTATTTTGTAATTAATATATGTACATAATAAAAATATATATAAAAGTGGACCCTGGGATTGTAGGGGCCCTAGACGGTCGCCTGGCCTGCACTCGGCACTACCCCAAGGCCGTGTCAAATAGTATTTTAATTTAGTTGCAAATTGGGGATCATCGAATTGAATAATAGTTTATACAATTTGCGAATAAGATAAATACTGTAATCCAAGTATTTAAGCATGCTTGGATACAAATTCCACCCAAAAAATCTCATTATTTTTAACCAACTATTTTTTTTAACTCAACTTTAACTCAACTCCACTATCATCAATATTATCAATATAATTAAATAATATCAATCAATCATTTTTACACACAACATCAACTTTAATTCAATATTCATCCACTCACATTATTTTAATTAACCATCACATCACACTTCTCTCTCTTATTTTTACATCAATTTAATTTGGGCAATGCTATATGTACACCCCTTTTTAATAAATTACACAAAGGGCAATGCTATATGTACACCCCTTTTTTACACACAAGGGGGTGTAAAAGGGGGTGTACATATAGACACCCCCTTTAATTTTAATCTTTTTATTTTATATATTATTTTAATATACCCACTAACAATTAATCATAACAACTTTTTTAAATTTAACCAACCCAAATAAAAAATTCAATCAAAAAAAAAAAAAAAAAAAATTATATCCAAACATGTTTATAATTTATAGTTTATATAATGTTGTTCGGCGAATAAGATAAATACTGTTATTAGTTATTTTGGTTAATATTATATAGTCATATTCTCTTACTAAAAAAATGATATTTGAATATAAAGTATCTATAATCATAGGACTGACCACGTACCTAATGTAAAATTATAGATTTTGAAATCTTATGCGTTTGTTTTATTAAATTGTAAAATATGACTTTAGTACAAAAGTAAATATCTATATCTATATCTATATATATACTTATATTAAAAGCTATACTATTTTCTAAATGTAGTATGTAGAATAGTCAACCCTAATTAATGATTTTCTATTTTTATCAAGCATTTAATTAATGAATCTAATATTTATGGTATGCAAATCAAATTAGCATTTAATTAGTTCCTAAAATATTAGGTGTTAACCACCGATTCGGTCCGGGCCGGATCGGATACTCAGCCCCTCCGGATCGAA
>CACSLK010027840.1:6271750-6284544 GCA_902706635.1 Striga hermonthica | reverse complement strand
GTGCATCGCACAGACTCTATACTAATAAATGACCTTAAAATTGTGCACCCCGTGCATCACCTGTGTTCACATTTTGGTCTATTACAGGTCACATACTATATATATCTCATATATTTTACTTTATTCATTTATATAATTATAAGACTTGATAAATGGCCTTAATTTTGTGCACCCCGTGCATCGCACGGGATTTGTACTAGTATATATATAAAGAATTACTATTTACTAAAAATAGTAGTAAAATTTTAGGAAACATTTAATGCATACTATTTTTGGAATTTTTTTAAATATATGCATTAATTGCTTCTACTTACACGTTTTTAAATAAGATCAAATTAAATATGATCAAATAATTACTTAAATAAATTTATTAATATCTGCAGTATTTTTATTGATATTTATTATAATAAATTACAAGATTGATTTTCGTGATTCAAGTTGATAATATTTTGGTCAAGATAAATATTATTTTATTAATATTTGTAATACTTTCATTGATATTCATTATAATAAATTACAAGATTGATTTATGTGATACATGTTGATAATATTTTGGTCAAGATAATATTACACAATATTTTATGTTCTAACCATAATATTAGGTTTTTTATTTTTTTCACAAATATTCACTTTTTATCCAAAAATATTTATGGAAAATCGTAGCAGGTTATGTAGAATTATTTTTTTCCAAGTAATCAGACAAAATCAAGTTGGTGAATTAATCTTTGCCAATATTTTTGTTTCTTAAGCTTTATTTTGTTAAATATACAAAATAAATTATTCTTCAAATTAATATAATTTACCATTTAAGAGATAATGACCAGATACAATAAATAGTTTTACTAATAGTACAAAATTAAAATTGAAACATATTAACTATTGTTTTAGAATTTATTTGTATATTATTGGCACCCATGATTATATTTTTCATTTTTTTTATTTTGATTTATTTCTATAATTAAATTCTTGTAAAATATATTTTCATTGCTGAGTACGCTAAATAAACCATAAATCCTTATAATGCGAATTAGAAAAATCTTGATCGTAGAGGGGCGAGTTTTTGGGATTTTCTAAATCAAAGTTGTTTAATTAGTATACAAAATTAAATTATAAAAAAACATGTGTATATTTTGTAAAATATTTATACACTATTTAATATTAAATTTATTTACATATTTTAAATTAATTACATTAATAAATAATACCAACGTGCATTAAATATTTTTTATTACATAAAATAAAAATAAAAAAAGACGTACAACTTCTACAACTTTATAAATGATAATGGCATTATATGACATAAAGTGTATAATAAAATAATAATTAAGTATTATATGGTGAACAAGAATAAGTAAAATTGTTATTTTCTCTTATATCAATGAATAAATATATATACTAAAAACAAATTTAAATTAGGTTAAATGTGTTTTTGAAATAATATATTAATTATTTTAATATTTTGACTAAAAAAATAACGTTGATTAAAAGAGGTGCAAAATATATTATAACCTTATTGTTTATTATACTTACCGCGCTGATTAAAAGAGATGAAAAATAGATGATAATCCTATTGCTTTATATATTTAAATAGACAAATTAAGCATGTGAAAATAACTCATTTAATATTTCTGTCTCGTGCATCGCACGTGGTACGTACTAGTATTTATTGAAAAGCTATAACCACATTTATGTAATTTAAGCCACTTGGTGATCAGTGACACCTAATAAGTTTGCACTGTTGTGAAATGAGTATTAACTCGTACAATACTCGTGTATTACAAGGGTGATTGGTAAAAAATTATTTTTAAATGTTTAAATTAAAGATAAAAATTATCTTAATTTTTTTTTTTACTTTTTACAAATAATTTATATTATATATTTTAAAATGGCATTTAGTACTTGTACGACTTACATGTGTTATATTATAGTAATTTTTATAACTTATATCATATAGCTACTTGTAATATAAATATTAAATGATAAATAATTTTATTTTTCTAATTATTATTAAAAAAATATTATTGTTATAAATATAAATATAATTTTTTTTATACATAAAATATGGATGATAAATTGAAGTTCATCAAGAGATGATTAATTTTATATATTATATATGTGAAATTGATAAAAAAATATAAAAGTTATAACTTTTACATTTACAATTAAAAGGTTATAATATGAAATAATATTAAAATACAATTAATACATGTAACATGACCATAAATAATCAACATATTTATGGATAATTCGAACCTAATTATTTTTTATTGGAAGTAAATTAAGATATATCCAACCCTAATAACGAAACATGTAAATTTGCCACATAGAATCCCGAAACATGCGAGTCTGCCACTTACACTCAATACGTTTTGAATTAATATATAGGGGATGTTGTGCACGCAAGTACACATTATATTATACGTGGAATATTATAAGTTATATGGATATATATTTAAAGTTATAAATTATATAATGTGCATACTACATTTTATAAATTTGATCATTAGAAAGAAATATAATTATAAAAATTTTCACTGGTAAGTATATTATTACTGCATACAATGTATAAAATATAATCAGTAATGTATGTTTAAAATTTATGGGATAAGACTAATTAGTTAGTTACAAATTTAAAGTACTAGTATTATAGGCTTACTAGTACAATACTCGTGCAAATTATCTCCGTCCCTTTTAAAAAGCAAATTTAAGTTAAAATTCAAAGTACTTTTTTTTCAATCGATAGATACTTTCATTCCAACACAACAAAAAACCGATACAAGCCGAAGGGCTTAATAGCCCTTAATAGTTAAGACATATACAAACAGCAGAGGATCATCACATTGATGTCCTAAACACCATAAACCACCAACATGACTAGACAATATCCAAGAAGATAAGAAAGAACTAAAGGCAGCTGCTAGCTGAGACCCTTTAGTAACAATGACAACTAACCAATGACATACACAAATGAGTGAATGACCATGGAAACAGGTACAGAAAATGAGAACTAGGAGAAAGACCAACACCACTGAACCTAAGGACCTGGTAGCTGCTCCCTCTTCACAAAGATGTCCCTGCACCATGATAAAGAGAATGTTTCATCCAATCTTTCATAGCTGACTCCACCACAACCTGCTCTGGCATCCAAACAGACTTGAACTTCCAAAGACTTCTTGACTTCCATAACCACCATAAAATGTAGGTGGTTAAAGAAATTCTATCCTCATAGACCACCTGTTTCTTACAGTCACAGATCCTCCACCACCAACCTTTGAAGTTCACCCTGTCAAGAAGCTCATTTTTCCATTGAACTGGGGCCAATTTCCACACCCTCTGAGCTCTACTGGAAGTGACCAAGGCATGTTCTACTGTTTCTTCTTCTTCACCGCAGCTCTGACAAATAGGATCTATCTCCATCCCCCTTCTTCTAAGATTTATGCTAACTGGAAGGACATTATTATAGCATTACCAAATAAAGTGCTTGATTTTAGCTTTGATTTTAAGTCTTCATCTTCTTCTTCTCACTTTTTTGTCTGTCTTGTGAGTGGAGTTGCCTTCTGCTATGTCTAATATTCTAATTTTTTGCTCCAATAGGAAATGGTAAGAACTGGCCACTGTAAAAATCTTTTTCCTATCCAAGGACCACACCCATTTATCTCCTTTCTGGGGGTTTAAGGTTTTAATACTAAGAATAGCATCCCTCTCTGTAGGTGTGAAAATCCTCTCTAATAGAGCTCTGTTCCATCTTCTACCACCCTCTTCTGTCAGCTCATCCACCCATTCAACACCTCCATATCTTCTAGCTGTTTGGAGTTCTATTCTTGGAATCCAAGGGTCAGTCCATATGTGATTTTCCATTCCTCACTTCTACCTAGAAATAGTTTTTGAACTTGTCTCTGACCTGGAGCCAATGACTCCATAGCCAAGAGGCATTGCTGGGCTTTATAACTTGAAGTTGTGAGCATTTAGGATAATACTTCCCTTTCAGAATTTTGGTGACCAAAAGATTTGGTATCATAATTTTTAATAAAATCATACTGTTACTGAAAGCATAATGTTTTCCAAATTAAGTCACGTTTTTACGGTAGCACCCCAAATCAGTTTTCGCAAAGTAAAAGGTTTTAGTTTTAAATAACTTTGCGAAATTTTCGCACTCTGATTTTACGATAAGGTGGGGTGTTACAATTGGTATCAGAGACAGGTTTCTGCGTCTCTGAAAAGTTTTCCGTCAGTAATTTTTCAGAAAAACATGAACCGTCATGCTCACGCCCTGCCGACGACAGGTAAGTGCTGATTTATGTTTTCAGTTATAAACAAATACTAAGTACTATGCTCAGATTTATTAAAATAGCTGTTAAGATGCTCGGCTGAACTGACATGACTTAAGTGTACTTATTGCCATGAATTAGGGCTCATCATAACTGACTGAATTTGAAACTGAACTTAACTGGCATGACTTATTGTTATTGAACTTAACTGATATTACTGAACTGAACTGATACTGCTAAACTGAACTGAACTGACTGCACATGACTGAACATGACTGAACTGACAATTTAACTGAAATACTGAACTGAACTGACTAATTGTCAATCTCCAAATCTGCTTCAGTATAAGTGCCTCATTGAAGAGTTTGATGTCTTTGAATCCCAAACCTTCCACCTCCTTAGGAGTAGTTATTTTCCTCCATTCTCTCCAATGAATCCCTGTTTGCTGGTCTCCTTTTGACCAGCAGAATCTAGCTGTCAAACTGACAATTTCCCTGCAAACACTCCGAGGCAAACAAAAGCAAGATATAGAGAAGAACGGGAGAGCTCCAATGACTGCTTTGATTAAAGCTTCCTTCCCTGCACTTGATAAAAGATTGTTTTTCCAGCTCACCAATTTAGTTCTAACCGCATTGATGACAAATTCAAAGGATTCTTTTTTGATCTTCCTATACCCAAGGGAAGACCTAGGTATCTAGAAGATCTGTGTTCTTGGATACCCCTCAAAACCTTACAAATACTCACTTTCAAATATGCAGTCACATTCTTACTAAAGAAAATGGAGGATTTCTCCAAGTTCACCTTCTGTCCAGTAAACATATGGTATTTATGCAGCAAACTGAGTAGAACCTGAGAATGAGTAACATCAGCTTTACACATAATCAAAGGTATCATCTGCAAACATGAGATGAGAAACTGGGGGGCTATTTTTAGCAATTTTCAATCCCTACAACTTGCCTTTGTTCAATTTCATCATGCACAAGTCTAGAGAATACCTCAGAAATCAATATGAATAGATAAGGGGACAAAGGGTCCTCTTGTCTAATCCCTCTAGAAGCCGAGATAAAACTAGACACTCCTCCATTAATACTGAAAGAAAAACAAGTAGAGGAAATGCAAGCCCTGATCCACTTGACAAACTGAGAATGAAACTCCATTTTCAACAGAACTTTTTTGATACTTTCCCACTCCTCTCCATCGTACGCTTTCTCCATGTCAAATTTTACCAACATAAATCCCCTCCTACCCCTTCTGTGTCTGTTTAAAAAAAGTACTGCTTCTTGTGCTATGATCACATTATCCATTAAATGCCTCTCTGGGATGAAAGCAACTTGATTCTCACTCACACACACCTCCAGACACTGCTTAAGTCTAACAGTAAGCACTTTATAAATCACTTTATAAGCAACACCACACAAAGTGATAGGTCTGTACTGTTTCAGATTTTCAGGATTTAAGCATTTGGGGATTAAGGTGATCAGAGTATGATTCCAGCTCTTAAGAAGACTCCTAGATTCAAAGAAACTGAATATTGCAGCACAGAAATCATTATTAATAACAGACCAGAACTTTTGAAAGAAAGTAGGGTTCATACCATCTTGTCCAGGAGCAGCCTCATGAGCCAGGATGAAGAGGGCTTCCTTAATCTCTTTTTCTGAAATTGGGGCTATAAGATCAACATTTAACTCTTCAGTGATTGAAGTGGGAATAAGGTTCAACATATCTTCTCCCCATTAGAGCCCTCAGATGTGAATAACTTCTCATAAAACTGGCAAATGTGTTTTCTAATATCATCTGTAGACTACCACACATTTTGATTTTCATCAACCAGTCTGCTTATGGAATTATGTCTCCTCCTTTGCATAGTAAGAGCATGAAAGAACTTGGTATTAGAATCCCCTTCTTTAATCCACTGAATTCTGGCCTTTTGACTTCAATATTCCTCCTCCAGTTTATTCAGTTCATCAAGCTCTTTCCTCAGTTTACTCAATTCATCCCAGTTCCTTGTTGATCCTTCCTTGCTCATCTCCTCCAAAGACTCATCAATTCTCTTTCTCTCTTTCACTTGATTTGATCTGAAGCTTTTAATCCATTGCAATAAAGCCAGTATGGTAGCCTTTATTTTGGATGTAAACTGGAATATTGGAGTGCCCTCCATATTTCCATCCCAAGCTTTTTGCACTGTCTCCTTGACCCCCTCCATTTTAAGCCACCTTTTATAAAAAACAAACCTTCTGATCCTGGGAGTGTTATTGCCAGCCATGTCATCTAACACCAAGAGTCTGTGGTATGATGAACTCCTGTAAAAGCTTTCCACCACAGCATTCTGGTTATCCTGCAGCCAACCAAATGACCCAAAAATTTTATATATCTTTTCTTCAATGAATCCCTCTTCACCCCTGTTGTTGCCCTAGGTGAGCTATGAACCACCATTTGCAGCTCTTGAATTTCAATACCAGCAATGAAATTGTTGAAGATTCTGAATTCACTTTCAGCTTTCCTCCTCCCACTTTTCTTCTCAATATTGTCACAGATTTTGTTCCAGTCTCCTCCCAGAATCCAGTGACTCCCCCATTTCCTTTTCTCCTCTTCTAAGAACCTCCACTGTTTCTCTCTTTCCCTTTTATCACAGCTAGCATGAACAAAAATTATCCACAATGCATTTTCTCCAACATCATTAGCCACTTCTACTTCTAAACAAAACTGGTGACTGATGATCTGCTTCACTTGAACCTCTCTATTCCACACCATCAATAGCCCACCACTCAAGCCTTGAGGATTAACAACAAACCATCTATCCCTGTATCCAACCTTCCGGCAAATAGATTTAATAAAATGTTTTTGTGTTTTTGTTTCGGAAAAAAAAAAGCAAAAGATGGGTGGTGAAGTCTTGATGACTCCTTAAATTGGAAAACTGTAGAGGGTCCACCCAACCCTCTACAGTTCCACATGAATAACTTCATTTATCCATTGGGAACCACTCAGGGCTGGCCACCCCCACCTCTTCAGCAATACTCTTGAGTTTTTTCCTCTCCTGGAGCCTTCGTCTGCACGCTCCTCTTTGGTTTTATCTCCCATTTCTAGTCTTTTTTTCTTCCTGGGCACTAGAGCTTCCTGATTAGATGTCATGGTACTAGGGAGAATCCTAGTATTACTTGGTGTCTTAGCCAGTCTCTACCACCCTTTACTAGATTGATGCCTCCCCTTATCACCCTACTCTTCCCCCTCCTTTCCAAGACTATGTGGACCCTTCTCATTATCCTGCACTTCAATGTCCATTTGATCTAGCAATCCCACCTCCTTCTCACTTTCCCCATTGTTCCTCTCTGAAGTAGGAGTGACTTGAGCTAATTAGAGCGGCTTGTCTCTGCTCTCATCATCTGGGTTATCAAAAGTTATCCCACGCTGACATTGGGAACTTATCAGCTTGTCCTGATTGGATTCTGTGTGATTTCTGCTTCCCACAGAGGGGTTTGAGTGCATCTCCCCCTCTTTTCTCTGGCTAAGATGTGGAGACTGAGGAGGGGAATCTGTTGGTTGGCTCCTGGTGCTACTTGAGGATTGGAATCTTGAACCAAAGTTCTCCTCCATAGCTCTTAACCACTCCCCATATTGCCTTTCCTTCAGCTCCCCTCTAATAATGTCTCTTTCCCTTTTCTTACAGGATCTTTCCAAATGACCAATCACACCACAATAGAAACAAGTATTCACTAATTTTTCGTACTGAAATCTGACTAGAACCTGGGTATCATTGAGCTTCAATCTTGGAGACATATATGACTGACTAAAGAGGTATAAATCTTTTCACATAGAAAGTTTCATATGGATAAATTTGTTGGGCAAATTACAGGAACTGAATTGTGATGTCCAACCTAATTGTTTACAGTGATTAAAAGAAAAAAAAAAGTGATTTTTCAAGTTACAAATGTGGCAAACATTTTGTTGCCTTTTACCAATTGGATTATTTTATTATATTATAAACATTTTCAAGAATATCTTTCCTTGAAAGATTTTTAGTGTTTTTTGCAATTTGGCACAATTAATAAAACATTGTTGGTACAAAACCTTCCGCGTAGTTTGTTTCCCCAATGGTGGTTCAAAATCTTCAATGATTCTTTAACAAAAAAGTTCATCTCAATGACAACAAATGGTATATTGCCACAGGCATTTGTAGTTATCTTATAAGTTACTGAATTGTAATAATTATGAGGTGGTTGCAAAACAAACTTATCACCGTCACAACATACATGAAAGTCTTGAAAGCAATGCAGATGATGACTGGTAATTCTTTTCTTCTTCTCCTTCGCCTAACATTTGATGAATCGAAATTCTTGGAGCTTTTTAACCGATTCTTGGTTAACTTGCAAATATGCAGATAACCGTATCAAGCACATTCCCATCATAAAAGAAGAGGAGATGATGGGGATGGTGTCGACTGGTGACGTGGTTGTACAAAAGCGACCAGCTGCCGGAGCCCGAAGAGAACTCGCTGATAAGAGAGGTTGCCATCATGGCATCGACTACGGACAATCTCTCTCTCCCGGTCCTCACGTTTTGGATGTGGTTCCTCGGCACACTGTCCTACATCCTCATGTCCTTATTTAATCAGTTTTTATAGTTGTGGATAGAGCCCCTCTCCATAACCTCTATCTCGGTCTAGATAGCCGTTGTCCCCCTGGCCCAGCTCATAG
Organism: Striga hermonthica; assembly: GCA_902706635.1. NCBI lineage: Eukaryota > Viridiplantae > Streptophyta > Magnoliopsida > Lamiales > Orobanchaceae > Striga > Striga hermonthica. The sequence continues at coordinate 6,275,585 of CACSLK010027840.1, read as the reverse complement.
CGGCCAAGATCACTTCCACTACAAAATAAATGTTATATTCCAACGGAAAATCCTATTGTAATATATTCCAATGAAAATTCCAACGGATATTCCAATGGAATAGCTTCCGTTGGAATAGTTCCAACAGAAATTCCAACGGAAATATTCCGTTAGAATGTGTTTTTCATTGGAATTTTAGATGGAATTTGATGATTCCAACGGCTATATTTCCAATGGCTTTTTACCGTATGAATTTCCGTTGGAATATGCAAATTCCGTTGGAATTTTTTTTCCACCCATGTTGGAAAATCCACCGTTGGAATCGTCAAAATCCAACGGAAATTCCAATGGAAAACCCATTCCAACAGAATATTTTCGTTCGAATTTCTGTTGGAATCCATTGAAAAATTCCAACGGAAATAATAGTATTGAAATATCCGTTGGAATTGCCGTTGGAATAATTCTTTTGAAATATATTTCCGTTGGAATTTCATCATTTTCTTGTAGTGTTCCCGCATTTTCTTCAAGGGGACAAGATGGAATTTCATCATTAACACGTGGTCATTCAACGTCAAGGAGCACATCTTGGTCAAGATATCAGCTCACTCGGGCAGGGGGACCTTGTATGCCATCCACTTCGTGACGACTGCCAAGGTGTTTTATCAGAAAAACATCACGTTTTTTTCCCGTTCATCGTTATTATTACGACACCGATGACAAAAGGTTGCCTTTCTATTCTTTTATTCTTTTAGGTATGGATGTGACTTTTGGGGTGAGGAGAAGAGGAGGTTTTATATTTCAATCTTGAGTGGCTTGATAATTGTTGCTGCACTAATGTGTCCTTCGATGCTGAAAGAGAACATATGTGGTTTAAGTTGAAAAATCAGAATAGAAAATATATCTGGTTGTATAATTATGTCCTTTCACAGATCCTAATTTCCCTTTGGCGGAGCATCTCTTTCACTTTGTGGTGATTATGATGATTAGCAAGATATGATTTGTTTACTGAATTCGTGTGTGGTTTCTATGTACGTAAGGCCGGAGGAGCTAAGAGGAGTTAGAAATCAAGTGGCAGTTGCATAGCGAAGGAGTTCTTTCCTGCTAGCAGCGGCAGAATGGAGCCGAAACGGTGGCTGCATCTCTTGAAAAGGCGTGGCAAGTTGCCGGACGAGAAGGTTTCTGCTCGGCAGCTGCAGAGGTAGCACCTCATGAAGAAGTTTCTAAGGTGTCGTAGGCCCCGAGGCAGGGGCAGACGCAGACTTTAAGGACAAAGAGGGCACAAACTACGGTCGATGGTCAACGCTAAAAGTCAACGGTCAAATCAATATTTGACCAGCTAAAAAAATAAAAAGATTGACAACTTGTTTCTTATTTAATAGCTAGAGTTGAGTCTCTAATATACATTTTAATAATAGGAACACATTTGATCCAATCTCTATATATTGTATACATATACATTTATAAATAATATTTATTTTTTTTTTATGTATTTTGGGAGGGCAAATGAAATAAACAAGAAGTTGAGTACAACATATAAGCATAAATTCCACAACTTCAAAAATAACATACTATAGAAGAAGGTTAAATAATTTTAAACATTTCATTTTATTTTTTATATTGAAATAACTTTGCATAGTAATTAATAACATAAATTTTTTTATGTCAATATGTTAATATATTTATACATACAACATATAGTATGACACAAAATTTTACAGGGGCTCGTGCTCCTACGGGCCCCTATGTACGTCCGCCCCTGCGCCGAGGCTCTTTGTATCGCGACTTTACGTTCTAACATCCTAACGGACGTTGAGATTCTAACATTTGGTAAAAAAGTAAAGAAACAAAAATTAGTAGTGGGGTAGACGTTGTACCTCTCTAATGGGTCAGAGTTAAGACAAGGTTATAATCGGTTCATTCTGCAAATTTTCTTGTTGTCTTTTTTTTGATCGTTAAATGTAAATATATATAGATAAAAACTGGGTACAAGGACCGTTCGACGGCAAACAAAAGCGTAATAGGCAACCACAAGTCGGTTCCTCATTCGCGAGATAGAAAAACGAGGACAACCACAAGTCGGTTGCTCACTCTAGGGTCACGGGAAGTGAAATGCAAAGGGTCCCATGGGATTTGCCCATGTCGGCTCGGTGGAACAAGTCTCGAGTCACACTCAAGGCAATCGTTCCTGCGCTGATTTTCTTTAGGCCATAGCGGCGCTAAGGGTTAGCGGCGCTAGGAGTGATGTGGCACGCTGTCGCGGCACGGTTTTCCGACGTGGAGAGTCCCTGTCATGTTAGTGGCGCTTTGCATCTTAGCGGCGCTAGGGATAGAGGCGTTATACGCATAGCGGCGCTTCAGTCATAAGGCATCAACTTGCAGCCCATCGCTAACCCCTTGTTACGCGCAAAGCGGCGCTATGGGCGAGAAGATAGCGGCGCTATTCCAGGCTAGCGGCGCTAGTACCTGGGCTTTCTTCCACGCTTCATACTCGCTAAGGCCTAACGGCGCAATGCAGCCGCACCTTGTTGATATGGTTCTGATCTCTACAAATTTTCTTAAATTTTCTTATTGTCTTATTGCAAGTTTATGGTCCTGATCTCTACACTTTTTTGCTGTATCAGTTTCAGGGAGTGAGCAAATTGAGAAGATAAAGGTCAACAAAGAATTGACAATAGAGAAGAAAAGCAAGAGGTTTTGCTTAATTCAAGCGTTCCATTTTAGTTATTTGTTTGTTTTTTACTTTTTTGTTTGGTTTTCTGATTTTTTCCTTTTCATTTTAGATCTCTTAAATATGGAATATTAGAGCTATCATAAGCTGACTATCAACACCGTATCTCCCACTAGTGTTGTAAGTAGATTCATCAGTGCTTTTTACGGATTATGTTTGATTTTATCTTGTAGTAAATAAGTTTCGTTGAGCTTGTTTACTGTTATGGATGGATGCACTTTGGAATATTATCTGAATTGTTCGGATCTCATATATATATTTTTATTCATGTTTTTTCCAAGTTTTATTTTTAACACGTGCTTGCAGTGAACGTTTATGGTAGAGCAATGTACTTTATCATGCATTTATTGTAATTTTAGTATCATTGGGTGATTGGTTCTGGTGCTTGTGTTTTGAAGTGTCATGATCATTTTCTGTGAATTTTAGAGATTAAAGATGAGTTGATGGTACATGTTTGCTATGTAGAAAGCATTATCTGCTGATGTATTGCAATATATAGTCCTTAGATGTTCTGATTCTTTTACTGGGTTGCTTAGTTAATAGTTGGTGCACACATATTGAATTGAACTTGATTTATGTTAAGTTTGCTGTTAAAATGTGATTGTTCACTTTGGTTCTGTTAATTTGTGACACTACTTGAATCTTAAAGCACCCACAATGCTTTGGGTCTAATTTTACATAATAGACTTAAGTCCTAAATGACATGGACAAACTCAAGTAAAAAAACTTAAAAGCTATTCAATGCAAAAATAAAATACTAGGTCAAGCATACAAGACAACCAATAAAAATGCTCTAATATATTTCATTTATTAAAAGAAAAATTAAATAAGGAATAAATGATGAGTGATTGGGTTTGTACTTGAGTCTAAAATAGACCCAAGTGGACTAGGTCTCTTTTTTTTATTGCCACATAAGCTAGACTAGGTCCACTTTTAATTGCATTGGGAAACACTTTTTTTTATAGACTATGTCTATTTCTTACATGACATGTAATCTTTTCCTAAGAGACCCAAAGTATTGTGAGTGCTCTTAGAGAAAACACTCAATTTTTATGTTGAGTGATGCTATAGGTACATAATAGTGTACATAGAGGTGTACATAACACTCACATTGAGTGGGTCCCACTA
>CACSLK010027840.1:6245693-6256598 GCA_902706635.1 Striga hermonthica | reverse complement strand
GGTCGCCGGTCCATTCTGGGTTCTAGTGGCCTTAATTTGCCCACTAGAGTGTGCACATGATGTCCGGCTATGCCGGAAGATGTTCAATTATCAGTCAGGTGATGTATATCACGAGATCAGTATCAGATTATTTAGTACCGGTATCAGATATCGGTTATCAGTTTCAGTATCGGTTCAGTTATATATGCCAGGATCATGATATTGTTATTATTTTCACTGTTTTACTTTAGTATGAGTTTCTGCGGAGCACAGTGTTTTAGTGCTCACGCCCCCACATTATTCATGTTTTTCAGGTTTCAGAGTCGGAGACGAGGAGTGAGCTGGCGAGCGGTTCAGGACATTTTGTTCATATGTGTATATTATGTTTGGCTACACTGATGTTTCCGCTACAGTTTTCAGTACTATAAACCAGCTTTTGATCCGACACTAGTCGGTTAATATGTTAGATAACCATTTTTGTTATCAGTTTAAATTAACGGTTTTCAGAAAAGTCAGATTTTACGGTAACACCTCGAATCAGATTTCGCAAAAAGAAATATTTATTTATTTATTTAGAAAAATTTGCGAAAACCGTACTCTGAAATTTAGTAAAAAGGCGGGGTGTTACAGTTACCATCTCCAATACCCTTGGAACGCGACATTTCTGAGGAAATACTTCCAATAAAGCAAGTATCATGGAGTCCTCGTCTCGAAGACTTGATGTATAAAGAAACTCTTTTGAAGATCCGTGTACAAAGCCGCTTTTGTTGTCAATAAAGATTATCTGACGAATCTCAATAAGTCGTTCGATCACTGGACCCTCGAAAAATCGGTCCTCGTTGCTAAGGCTAGACTCATTCAAACCCCGAAGTTGGTTTGATCTAGCCAAAAGCGACAAAGCCGGATACTTCCAAGCCGTGAAGTTGGCTTGGGGAGGCTTATGCTCTTTACATCAAATCCCAACGTTGATTTGATGAGCTGACAATAAATATCACCTCTAAGTCCCGAAGATGACTCAGTGATATAATGATAAAATCGAGTCTATCATGACTCGTCTAGACTGAAGTCCATGGATGTCGAAAATACAATAAACCGATGTCTTGTTTACAATAAAATTTGAATAAATATGGGGTGAAACAACAAAAATGATAGTTCAGGATATTCTTTCAATAATCACTTCATATTTCAGAGTCTTAAATCGATCTCTCATTGTCCCATTAAGCGAAATTAATACGTTGCAAAACGACGAGCATATGGGAAATGATAAAATTGAAATCGGAAAGATGTTTTCATTCAGAATACAATAAATTCATTACAAAGATAATATTCCTCTCTAACATTTTTTTTAAAAAGAAAATAAAAAACATGAGGCGATTAAGGAGTCTTTTCCAGGCTTTTCTTATCAACTCTCGAGGATGAAGCCTCTCCTACACCCGGCGTCAGAGGCCTTTTAGCCCAGTTTCGGCCTTGTCTTCATCTTCCAACTGTTTTAACAAATCTTCTCCTAAGTGCTGAAAGACCTTTTTTTCCTACCTCTCAATTGTCGAAAGGACATAGTTTTTGGTTATAACTATCACGCCGCCATCCTCATGGATCACTTCATCCTCATTGGAAGAGACGCATCCGACTATCCACCCCTTGGCCTTGGCGTCATCCTCAGCCACCTTCCGTAACGCAAAACTCATGATTGCTCCGATCAAGTCCGCAGTGGATAACCCTTCAAGCTCCTGCGTGATAAAAGCCTCTGCCAAAACATCCACGCATATATCGGCCAACTCTGACTTCGTTTCTTTTTCAACCTCGAGAACCATATTGACAAAAGCCCGATGGATGGTAGCTCTCCGTTCCTCAGACAAAGGAGCAATCTCCAGTTTAGACATTTGGCTCACCCTCCATTTGAGCAATCTGTCGGAAAACTCACGCTCATCCTCGTCAGCCGGGATGTGGGCACTTTTGATTCTGGAATCTAGACCATACTTTTTCAATTTTCCAGTAAAAATATTCGTAACTCATCAAGAGAATAGATTCCGACGTGGACTCGGTCGATTACCCGACGCAATGTTAAGGCCGCGTTGAGCTCCAGATCCTTCTAGGTTATTACAACCTCATCATCCGACCTTTCTCTGGGCTCTTTCGTAGACTTCTTACCGACAATAAGGCCCTCATTGAATTTGGGCTCAGCCACAGCTGTCAGCTCTTCATAAAGCTTAGCCATCTCGGTTTGATGGGCCTCTCGACTACGGATCAGTTCCGCATCTTTCTCGGAGCAATATTTTCGAGTCGCCTGAAGTTCAAGTCTCAGCTTTTGGAGCTGCTCCTCCTGCTCCTTCATTTTATACTCGACCATGGACAACTGAACCGACATGATATCATAAACAAATAGCAGATTCTCTTTCTCGGTCTTCAAAGCATTGACTTCGGTCTACGCTTCCTTCAATTGCATGTCTTTTTCAGACATCGAAGTTGCAAACTGAGACTTCTCTTCCTCCAACGAAGCCACGGTCCCATCTTTCAAACTGAGCTCTTTCTCTTTCTCCTTGAGCTCTGAGACTTTGCTTCGATAACTCTCCTCCGCAGCCACGAAGCTGACGAGTGCTCATCCCAAGCAGCCCTTGGCATAACTGAACTTTTGGTCATCAGACATGGAGGCGATCCCAGCATGAGTCTTCGAGTCCCATGACATCAAAGGGACCTTCGCGGCTTTAACTGCCTCATCGAGAAACCAATGATTATTAGGAAGCTTCGATTCACGGACAGTTTGGAACATTGAAAACCACGGCTCGAAAACGTCTTCCGGTAACTGTAAATCGGCGACTTTCTTCTCATTTACCTTGAGGAAATATGGCCTCAAAATGATCTCCGGCTCTTCTTCCTTATCTTTGCCCGTACTGACATCCTGTTTTTTCTTGGCTCGTTCACCTGCTTGGGACACACTCGATCTCTTGCGACGGCTCACCAAATTTAAGCCAGGATCCTCGGGCACTTCTTGTGAGACTTCAAACTCGGTAATTGGTTCATTCACCGGCATTATTGCCTGCTACACCAGTTTCTCAGCGACATTCACGGTTGTTATCGATTGAATTTCGAAAACTGGGCTACTTAGAGTAGCCGGAATCGGCTCACCTCTCGTTGTTGAGGGCTCGCCAGCAGCACTTCGGGAACTGGTCGGGTTCTTCTTCCACGCCTTGAGCAAGTTCATCCGTCCTGTCATCTCAGTTGATCGTCAATCTTTACCCTTACCGACCTTGTTCTTCAAATCTAAGTTGGGATTGCGTCTCCTGTATACCTCGGCTTCCATAGGATCTCGAAAACCGAAAAATCCAAGCAACGGATAATACACTACATGACAAACAATTTTAAGTTATCACATGGGTGACTAAACCAAAACGTGAAAAAGAACAACGAAGAAGGAACCGATATCCTTACCATGTTGAAATGAAAAATTTAGGATTCCAGGCGATAAGCAAGCAAGTTCCAACCGAGAGTCCTTCACTAATCATTGATACCTTTTTTTGTTTGGATAGTAGTCGAAAAGCTTATCAACACGGTTGTACAGCTCGCCTTCGAACCGTGGTTCCTTGCTTCCTTGTGGTTTGGCTACAAAGGTCACAAAAGGCCACCTGTGAGCGAAGACAAAATGCAAACAATCAATAACTTCAGATAAAAAAAGAAAGTGTATATAACTTACAATATGCAGATTTATCAGCCGTCAGGATGCTCATCCCATTGGCTAAAAGGTCATTAGAAAAGTTGGCACACTGCCAATCTCCACCAACCCACAACAACTCTTCCTGAAAGCTGTAATAACCTAGTTTGGTTATTAATAAAAGCAATGTATGTAGTTCCGAAGTTGAACCAATTTGTTTTTTATTAATATCGCTCATTTAAGCTTTCAAGCTAATAAGTTCAACTTTAAGTCTAAAATCTATTCGGTTTAAATCATTTTCAATAACTGAGTTAGTTTCGATAATTAGTTCCGAAACGTTTATTTTATAAATGTGTAGTCGGGATTAATTATTTGAAATCAAGAATATTCGAATTAATTTTCGAAGTCAAGCTCCAACCCAAATCGAATAAATTCGGTCAAGATTAAATGTTAAGCCAAGGTATACTAAGTTTAAGTTTACGTGCATGCGCACAGTGCATGGCCGCACGCATGTACGCGCGCCGGGTTTAGCGTTGAGAGCAATGCACGTCACCGTGCGTGCGTGCTCTAGCACCATCCAACACTAGCTTATGCTCTAATAAGTGCCAAGATCAACTCTAGTAACCCTTGCTTAGGCCATGATCATTGCCGTGAGATATGTGGCCTAAGATAAGATAATTGTGCAAGTTGCATCCATGACTCACCTAGGTGCTTGAGATCATGTGGCCTAACATTAGCACTTCACTTGATGACTAGCCATTTCAAGAGCCACCTAGCACGATGACTAGGCGAGCCAAACGCCACCAAAGCCACGGTTTGAGCAAGTAGCATTCCTAGGTTAAACCATCATTTTATCTCCATCCATCTTTAACTCTTTTAAATAGAAAATTTCCGTGAGTACATTTTACCATGCATTATCGAGCATAACCGAGGGTTAAGAGAGAAATGACTGAGAAAAGATTGAAAAATATTGAGAGCATAAGATAGTAAGTAAAGAAGTTAGCTTTCACTAGCCTTGTTCTAGCGTAGCACGCGCACTATCGGGTGTAAGCGAGCGAGGGCACGCAAGTCCTAGTGTTTTCACGAGCAATCGGAGGGTTTGATCAGTCAGCAGCCTATCAGCACTTACATTTTCAAACCAGCAGTTCAGGTGGGGACTCAGATTGAGTATTACATTGAGTATAATTACATGTATCATGTTCCAGGTATGTATATTCAGGTCCGCTTAGGGTGGTGGCCGGTTCAGGTGCCGTAGGTCCATCCTGAGTTCTGGTGGCGTAATCTGCCCACTAGAGTGTGCACATAGGCTGCAACACAGTTTTAATAGCCGCCAGATACAGTTTCTGATCCAGTAGCTATTATATACTGTTGATCAACAATTACAGTTTCATGACAATACCAGTTAAAGTTATATATACTATTGATCATGATATTGCAATTATTATTACTGTTTTACTTCAACATGAGTTTCTGCGGAGCACAATAGCTTTTAGTGCTTACGCCCCCACACCTTTCTCTTTTTCAGGTCACAGGGTCGGTCCAGAGGCTTGAGCTCAACTAGTGGTCGTGGGTTTGACTGTATGCCACTTTACAGACTTTTGCTGTATATATATATTTTGCCACATTTTTACTTCCGCTGACACTTTTAGCTTTTCAAACTCGCATGTTGATTTTCAGGTTTTGATTCGATTTACCAGTCAGACTTTGTACAATACTACATGCTAGTTTGACTAAATATAATTCGTTTTTCTTAACAGTTTAACTCGGAAAAGATAACGGGTTTTTCAGAAAAGAAAGGTCTTTCAGTTGCATCTCGAATTATGATTTCGCAAATTAATAAGTATTTTTAGAAAAGATTTCGCGAAAATTTGACCCTGATATTAGTAAGCTAGCGGAGAGTTACAATTGGTATCAGAGCACGTTTTTGTGTATCTGAATACTTTAGTAAGTTCAAAAGTATTCAGAAAACCCGACCACGCTACGCTCACGCCTCACCGACTACCAGGTAAGTGCTGATTTCACCAAGTATCCATCATTCAAGCAAACATAAAAGATGTGCAATAAAGAGAACGAAAAGAAAAGCAGAAAAGTCTGTGATTTTATTCATCGGTATATCACCCTTTTATAGGGTTTACAAGAGAGAAGCCCTAGAACCTAATTTTACGAACTAATGAACTGCAGGCCCTATTGTATATTAGTAATGTCCATATTCATATAATTATAACACTCCCCCTTGGATATTACTACATGCCTCATTAAAAACCTTGCTAATAAAAACCCAACCGAGGAAAAATAATTAGTCAAGGGAAAAGAGTACATGATTTATAAAAATTCATGTGTATTACTAGCTGCCTCGTTAAAAAACCTCTAAGTAATAAACCCAATGGGAAAAACTTAGTTAAGGAAAAAAGAGTACAGTACTTGGTCTTCAGGACCTATCTTCGGGATCATTTTGAGTTTGTCTCTCCCCCTGAAGACAATAGTCTTCCCAGTTTATGCATACCAATACCATAAATATATTTTTCAAAAGTAGATGTAGGAAGGGATTTGGTGAATAGGTCTATCAAATTCTCTCTAGATCGTACTTTTGCACAATAATCTCATCACTCTTCTGGAGCTCGTGTGGGTAAAAGAATTTTGGAGCAATGTGTTTTGTCATGCTTCCTTTGACATATCCACTACTCATTTGTAAAACACAAGCTGCATTGTCCTCATAAAGGACAGTGGTGGTTATATTATTTGTAATTTTACATGACCCACGAATATGTTGAACTAAAGATATCAACCATACACATTCATGTGAAGTCTCGTATAAAGCAATTTGAAGATGTAGTAACCATAGACTGCTTGACCAACTTCTAGAAAATTGCAGTACCACCACAGAGAAAAATATAACCAGTCTTGATATAGCATTTATGGGATCGGACATATAACCAACATCCGAATAGCCCAACAATGTCATATCTTGATTTTTCTTATAAAGTAAAACAAGATCTGGTGAACCTGTAATATACCTAAAAATATGTTTAATACCATTCCAGTGTCTCCTCGTAGGAGAAGCACTAAACCTTGCTAGCAAGTTTACTGTAAATGCAATATCAGTCTGGTGCAATTTACAAGATAAAGTAACGCGCCAATAGTACTCAAGTAAGGAACTTCTGGTCCTAAATTTTCTTCGGTATCTTCTTTAGCTCTAAATGGTTCCTTATCTGCTTCAAGGGATCAGACAACCATTGGTGTGCTAAGTGGATGGGATTTATCCGTGTAGAATTTTTCTAAAAGTCCTTCAGGGAGATGCTCGATCTGCAGGTCGAGGCAATATTTGGTTTTACCCAAATCTTTCATTTCAAACTCTGTCTTTAGGCATGAGCTAGCTTTATCAAGCTCCTCTCATGTTCCAATTATATTTATATCATCGACATAGACTAAAATAATGCAAAAACCATTCGTTGACTTCTTTGTAAATACACATGGGCACACATCGTTATTCACATAATTATTTTTCAACAGAACTCATTCAGCCGGTTGTACACATTCTACCCGACTGTTTTAAGCCTTATAATGACTTTTGAAATTTAATGTTATACATGATGCATGTTTCATTTTCCCTTAATTTGGGAACCTTTAATCCTTCAGAAATTTTCATATATATATTTTTGTCTATTAACCCATATGAATATGCGGTCACGACATCCATTAACTGCATATCGAAATTCATAGTTACTGCCAGAGATATCAAATAGCGGAATGTTATTCCATACATTACATGAGAATATGTTTGATCAAAATCAATATCGGGTCTATGCGAAAACCCTTGAGCAACTAATCTCTCTTTGTATCTCACCACATCATTATTTTCATTTCTCTTTCGTACGAACACCCATTTATATCCTACTGGGATAACATTTTGAGGTGTACGCGCAATAGAGACAAAAACTTTTCGTTTATTTAGCGAGTCTAGTTCAGCCTCAATTGTCTCTTTCCACTATACCCGATCGGAGCCCTTACGACACTCTGCAGTTGATTTATGTTCTGGATCCAGATTATTAGAGATAGTAAAGGCAACTATGAAGTCAAATGTGTCGTCGACGACTATATTACTTCTATTATAAGTTTCTCCTGTATCAACAAAATTCGTAGCTACTTCAGTATTTACATCAACCAGATCTTCATCATTTCCCAATATATTTTGATTTGGATGTTCCGCAATCCTAGTATTTTTATTATTTGTTGCACGTGCATTATTTTCGCCTTCTGGACGATTCTCTTCTGGAGATTTCGGGAGTGATTCAATATTCTTATTAGATATTGTTTTTCGCGGATTATTGTCTTTTGTACCAATGGTTCTACCACGCTTCTGGCGTGGAGCATCTGTAGGAATATTAGGTTTCATGAGGACTTCCACTCGTTGTGGTGCAATTATAGAACGTACATGTGATTTGGTCACTCCTTTATGATCAGTAAATGCATCTGGAAAATTATTTGCCAAATATTAAATTAATTATATTTTGAACTTCAATTTCAGTTTGATTAGTGTGTGGATCAAACAATTGTAGATTTTCTACATTCCAAGAAGTTTCTCGACATTTATTTAAGTTTGAGCTTTTATCTCCCCTTAATGCCGGAAAATTCTCTTCATCGAATATACAATCAGCGTACCTAGCTATAAATTGATCCAAAGTCATGGGCTCTAGGTACTTGGGAATAGACGGAGATTCATAGGCAATATATATACCTAGCTTTCTATGAGGGCCCATAGAGGTACGCTGTGGTGGTGATATGGGAACATAGGCTGCACACCAAATACTCGCAGATGGGAAATGTTAGGTTCTTTACTACGCACTAGTTGTATAGGGGAGTAATCATGATATTCACTAGGTTGGATTTGAATTAGCGCAGTAGCATGTAAAATTGCATGTCCCCAACATAAAATTGGTAAGTTGGAATTTTGTAACAATGGTATAGCAATTAATTTGATGCGCTTAGTTCGGCTAGACCATTTTGTGTGTTGATATAAGGTACCGGATGCTCTACTTTGATGCCCAGTGACATACAGTAATCGTCAAAACCTTTCGATGTAAATTCACCGGCATTATCCATTCTAATAGTTTTGATTTGATAATCAAGAAATTGAGCTCTTAATTCAATAAGTTCAGCAAGGAGCTTTGGAAAATTCTGATTTCTAGTGGATAATAAACACACATATGTCCACCGAGTGGAAGCATCTATCAATACCATAAAATATCGAAAAGGTCCCGAAGTGGGATGAATAGGACCACATATATCACCTTGAATCCTATGAAGGAACATAGGGGATTCAATTCCAACTTTAGTATGTGAAGGTCTTAACATCAATTTTCCCTTTGCATAAGCATCCCAAATAAATTCATTAAGGAGATTGTTACTTGTTACGACATGCCCAATAGAGTTAAAAATAATTCCACGCATCATACTAAGCCTAGGATGACCCAATCACTCATGCCATAATTTAAATAAATTTGGGTCTATGAATTTTAAGCTCAATGCAACATGATTAATAGAAGGTCGAACGTAACTACGTAAGTATGGTACAAGCCTGTGGAGAAAGAGGGAAGTTCTTCTACAATTTTCTTTTGACTACCTTGTGAATGAGTTATAAGAAGGTACTCTATATTATTTTCAGTCTTAGTTTCAAGATGAAAACCATTTTATCGAATATCTTTAAAACTAAGGAGTGTTCTTGGTGATTCAGGGTACAAAAGTGCATCGTTAATTATTAATTTGGTATCCTTAGGAAGAGTAAGTAAAGCTCTGTCGGAGCCTACTATCAAGATTTTATCATGAGAAATTGTAGAAACACTTTCTTTCTTATCATTTAAAGTTTGAAAAAAATTCTTATCTTTCAAAATAATATGTGCAGTAGCACTGTCGACCAGACATAAAATGCCTCTTTCTCCATTAGATGCAAACTAATGAATCGTTGTGGTACACTAAAAGAAAAGTAAAACATTGTAAGAAAATGAAGCAATCATGAAATCACAATCAAATCATATCATATGAAACATACCAATAGCAAAAACAAACCACAAATGTCTAACGAAATAAAAGAAATTAGAATTGTCTAATAGCATGAAACAAACCATGAAATAAAAATATCTAGTTCTAAGATAGAATGCATAATAATCACACATCATCACCATAGTCCTCGAGCTCGAGCTACAATAAATCATCATCATCATCATTGATGCTAGATTTGCTTTAGGAAAACTAGCATGATGTGATTCACCTTGAGGAGCCTTTTCTTTCTTATCCTTGAGGATTTTTTGATAGGCCAGAACTAGATGCCGAGGAGTACGATATGTGCGGGACCAATGGCCACTGCATCCACACCTATAGAAAACTTGCTTATCTTGATTAGCTTGTGGAGCATCGATCTTAAGATTTTCTGTACGACCTGTAAGTTCCTCAACACCACGACCACGTCCTCCACCTCGAGTCCAGACATGAGTTCGACCGCGACCACGACCACGACCACGATCACGATCACGACCACGACCACGACGGGGTGGCTAGGTATGATATCCTCGACCTCTTCCTCGCATATTATTATGCCCGTGAGTAGTTGCATGTGCTTCAGGCACTGCTTGAGTTCCAACTGACCTAGAATTATGATTTTTCATCGACAACTGGTTGTGTTTTTCGGCCACAATCAAGGCCGAAATCAGCTCAGAATGCGTTGCATAGTTCTTAGCCATGTACTGCTGGTGGAGTACAAAGTTGTTAGCATGAAAAGTTGATAAAGTCTTTTCAAGCAAATCAACCTCAGTAATGTTCTGCTTACAGAGTTTCAGATGTGAAACAATACAATGTAGGGTCGAATTATAAACAGTGACAGTTTTAAAATCCTGAAATCGAAGATTAAGCCAGTCAAACTGAGCTTGAGGGAGAATTATGCCCGTTTGTAGGTCAAAGCGATCCTTCAGAGATTTCCATAGATTGGCGGGCTCTTTTTATGTGAGGTATTAATTTTTCAGATCTTTATTGAGATGGTGACGGAGAAAAATCAATGCATTCGCCTTTTGCGGGAGTGCTTTGAGATGCAGGATCAATTGTGGCACTCAAATCAAATAAAGACAGGTGAATGTCGACATCAAGGGTCGAAGTTAAGTAATTACTACCATCAAGTGCACTCTCAACAAATTTTCTTTTGGTGATACCAGACATATTTACAATCTAAAACTTTAGCAAAAAGAAAAAAGATATTAACCTCTGAATCAAAGATGGAGCCACGAATATATTCT
>CACSLK010027840.1:6232133-6245476 GCA_902706635.1 Striga hermonthica | reverse complement strand
ATTACTACCATCAAGTGCACCCTCAACAAATTTTCTTTTGGTGATACCAGATATATTTACAATCTAAAACTTTAGCAAAAAGAAAAAGATATTAACCTCTGAATCAAAGATGGAGCCACGAATATACTCTAATCACATATCAACATTGAATTACACATACTACAATATAATGGAAGCTTCCTTCTCATCCACCGAGGAATTGAATATTTACGAATTATACCATGGTGGCTATAAATTAGAGATATTATCCCCAAATAATTGCACGACATCATGCCCTAGTCTAGAAAGCAAGGAATAAAGGTGCAATCAACAAAAGAATTTTGATAACATTGTCCATTATTAATTTATTATATTTGTCCTTGGAGGACTCGCTATACTATATTTCTATGCTATATCACATGGCTACCATATAAATAGTAGTTATCTTCATTGGGTCGACAATTTGAGTTTGAATTACCAAACATATTTGGATTTGAATATAGCATTTCCATCCTTTTTTTTCTTTTGTTTTTTGTCTTTTATTGGAATAATAATTTTTTATCCATATTATTAACTATCATTACCAGAATGTGATGAAATTTCAATAAAAAATTTCAACGGAAATATATTCCAATAGATTTCTAATGGCAATTTTGTGGGTATTCTAATGCTATTATTTCCGTTAGAATTTTTCAATAGAATCTAACGGAAATTAATCCAACAAAAACATTTCATTGGAATGAGTTTTCTACTAGAAATTCCGTTAGATTTTAATGATTTCAATAGTACATTTTCCAACGGTTGAATATGGGTGAAAATAAAAATTTCAATGAAAATTGTATATTCCAACAGAAATTCTTACTGTAAAAAAATTATTGCAATAATGTTGTTGGAATGATAAAATTTCATCTAAATACTAATAGGAAATTCATTCCAACGGAAGCTGTATCATTGTAATATATGTTGGAATTTACATTGAAATATATTACATTAAAATTTTTAGTTGGAATATGACATTTTTATTTTTATTTTTATTTATTTATTTATTTATTTTTTTTTGGGTAGTGTATATTCCGTCTTTTATTACAAGAATAAGTTTTTATTCATATTATTAACAATGAGTACATGAAACCCCTTAATTTGCCACTGGCTACAAAGGAATCATGAAGGATGCAGCGTCTTGACCATTTAAAAAATGTGAAAACATGTATATATGAAAGTACTTTATGTTTAACTCAACAGTAGAAAATTAATTTTTTATTTAAATTCCTCATGTATATTAATTGCGCTAAGTCTACGTGGCTGTTTCTGGTGATTCGGAATTCTATGTGGCAAAATTACATGATTCTTTATTAGGCTTGGATAAATTTTAATTTAATTCCAAACAAAAAATAATTAGGTTCGGATTACCATAAATATGTTGATTATTTATAGTCATGTTACATATATTAATTTACATTTTAATATCATTCCTTATTAAACCTATTGAATTGTGTATATATTTTAAAAGTTAATAACTTTTGTATTTTTTTATCAATTTTACATATGTAATATATCAAATTAATCTTCTTTTGATGAGTTTCTATTTAACATCCATATTGTATGTATAAAAAAATAATTTATATTTATCATTATAACAATAACAAAATTATTTTTAATATTAATTAGAAAAATAAAACTATTTATCAATTAATATATTTATATTTCAAGTAGTTATATAATATAAGTTATAAAAACTAATATAATATAACACATGTAAGTCATAAGTAACACATATCATTCTAAAATATATAGTAATATATTTTTTTGTAAAAAAAAAACTAAATTTAATATAGTTTTCTCAGTAATTTTAAAATTTAATAATAGTTTTTAACAAGCATCCGTGTAATACACGGGTATTGTACTAGTTTTGATTTATTTATAAAGATATATTTTTGAATGAAATTTAAAATCGATTTGTTGACTTTTTCCGTTAAATTTTGTTTTTAAAATGGTATAACTAAATATTGTCGGACATTTTTCAGAAATTCTATAGCGCTCATATATATGGCATAACTTATTTAACAATATGATATGTCATATGAGTTGGCTTTATTAATATTATTTATCAATTCCAACATGACATATATTTAGACAATAAGAATATTACATTTAATTCAGTCATAGTGAACCTAAAATTTTTGTGCCTTATCAATTTAATTTTACGTGAGCCGTTTGAACCTTTTGAATTGCCATGAGATGATGAGTATTTTAGTCTAGCAAAAATTGAGTGTTTTTCCCCAAGTCAAACACTCAGTCGAGCCCTTTGTCGAGCCATCTTGAACCACTCATGAACTTGAACCCGAACCATTGAACTAGCGTCGACACACGCAGTCACTGTAGAGCCGCACCCGGCCGCAGTGCAGACGATCCGCTGGCACTTGCAGCGTTAAGAAGATCGCATGCATATATACACGTAGTCCCCCAGCGTTTGCGCCCTTAGTGTTCTGCGTGCGGAGAGACCCACACACGCTCGCAGCGCAATTGACAGCCGTCTTGTGTGTCCCAAATGCTCCCTGTCGCGTGCGTCCGATCCGCGTTGTCTGCGCCACAACGCCCATTTGCCCACGTGCCCGCCGCCCTAGTGCCTAGTCGACCTAGGTCTCCCCGGCAGCGCCCAGACCTATGTGTCCCAGCAGCAGATCCGCAGCGCCTAGTGTCGGCAACACTTCTTCTAGCTGAGCCCGAGTATTTTCACCCGAAACCTTGAGCCAATTTCGATCCCTTAGCCAACTTATTTTAAAAACTAGTTTATCCGAGCCTTAGCCGAGCCTTTCTAAATTTAATTGGAACCTTTTGCTGAGATTCAAAAATTAATAAAAGTAATTTATTAAGTTAAGAATTTATTAATTTGGGTTCTTTTAGGAACGTCAACGACATGCACAGTATTGAACTTACTGAAATAAATCCCACCACAACGGAATCTATAGTAAGGATCTGGACATTACCTTTTAAAATTTTTAGTCGACTTAATGAAGAATCTGATATCGTTGATGAAGTTCGTCTGAACACCACAATCCTATTGGCTGGTGGATTTGGTATTTTCTCGATCCTAATCGAGTTGTTGATCGAAGCACGGAATCAGGTTTGGGTTATCTCGGTGTCGGGTCGCAGCGGCTCGGTGCGGTTGTTGGCAGGTGGCAGATGGGCGCTGGTCAGGGTGGTTGCGGACGCTAGCAGATGCGGGTTGGCTGCTGGTTCGTTGGTCGCGGACTAGCGCTGGTCGTTGGGCGATGCGCGTCATGCTCGAGACGCGAGAAAGATGGTGTAGACGCGGGTGACACGCGAGAAGCTGAAACGTGTGTGTTGCGGGTCTCCTATGCTGAGCTGGAACGGCCGCAACGTCTGGGAACACGCGGGCGTGCGCGACACGTCTCCTGTGCGCGCAAGGACTGGGTGGTGTATGCTTCTCGCGCGGATCGTTGGTGCGCGAAGGTGACGGGCAGCAATGGTTCACGGCGAACAGGAATGACTGTGTCGCGTGAGCAGGGCGTCGCAAGTGTATGCGGCTGGGCGATAGCGAGACTCCGGCGACGGCGAGTGGCGATAGGTGATTTCCGGTGGCTGCCGGCGGGAGGTGACCCAAAAATACGAACAAAACGGCTCGAATAAATATTACTCAAATGCCTTCTAATGGATTACATAAAACAACTACTTCGATTAATCTTGGTGGTGCGATTAACCGAATCCCTAACTCTCGAAGAACACGATCTCTCTCTCTTTTATGTAGAAGGAAAAATCAGCCCACATGTATGTTCTCAAGAGTTTGGGACATAGTGTATTTATAGACTCCATTGGGGACCTAAAATAGGTGCTAAATATGGGCTCATCTCATTAGGCTAAGAAATCATAATTCTACTCCATATACTTTTCCAAACAAGGATAGAATTCCTCCTGCTAATTATCACCTTGTAGAATTCTCTTTAGTCTCATAACCCTAGGTAATATTTTAGAAGGAATATTTCTCTCCTAATGGAATATTAATTATGGAATAAAATTAATTCCTTAATCTAAATAGAATTAAATAATAAAACATCCAACTAGAGTAATATTATTTGTCTCCTCATTTAGCTTCTAATTTATTCAATAAATTTGAACCTCCACTTGATTAATAAATATTAATCTAATTGACCGATTTGCCTCCCTATGTTTAAGATATAACGTCCGTCGATTAATTAAATTACTGACAAAATAATTAATCAACTTCTTTTTTGTTTTAAAAATTAGTACCACTGAGTTCATTAACCATTATGTCAGACAATCGTCCACCTGCAGGGTCTAACATAATGTTCCTTCCTGAGCTCATTTTGGGGACGTCATCAATCCAGCGCACTAGAACATAGTGACCATAAATAATTTATAACAGCATATCATGTAAACACTCTCATTTACCAAAGTACCAAGTATGTCATCCTAATGGAATAGGAATCACCCTTGGTAAATCAAATAAACAAGTAATGAAATTACATGCTAGTTTTATATTATCTTACAGCTTAAGAGAACGCATCAATAACCGAAGGTCTAGATTACAACAACGATCAGTGAGTCTCATAATCTTATCCTTCTGCGGTCCTGTTCTATACTTATATAAGTACTACTGTAGTTCTCCAGTCAAAGACCAACTTGATCAAGAATACACTACAGTCTTTTTCCAAGAGGGGTCTCACTGTCTGTCTAGACCTTGAGCGAATAGTTTAGTCTTACAAGGAACCGATATGTGATATTTCTTTTCGAGACACCACGAACCACACTATCTCAATGTAAGACATGGAGTATGATTGCATAAATAAATAAACTGCAAGCATATGTACTTTGACCGAAACATGATGGCCAGATGAAAATAAAATTGATAGAATCTGCAAAACAGAGCTTTTAGAGCATATCTCCAACATATTATATTAATAAATTAAGTGAAATGTTATATTTATGTTAGATAAATTCTTATCATGTAGATTTCAAGGAGTCAAGTTTGTGAGACGAACATCGACCTTTTGATTCATATTGCATTCGGCATGTCGAGGTGGGTATTTTCTATGAACTTACTCATTTTAGTTTCATGATATCATTATGGTTGTATATACATGTCACAGGGACTTTGTGAAAATATATATACATGGGCCGATGGGCCAATCATCTACTTGGTGCATTAAAGTTGTATGGTCGTAATCTTGATGAGTTCAATGTCCCAAAGGATATATACATGGGCCGACTGACCATAGATACTAGTGAACCTAGAGCCGCTCGGTCGAATTGTTGAGGTCAGTGTCCTGATTATAATGCCTTTATTTACATGTCCATATTCGATGTTCCGATTTATTTTAAGATATGAGTACAATGTTGATGATATGTGTTTTAAAATTGGTTAATTGATTACTGTATCCCCACTTAGCAGTTGATACACACCCTCCTCATTTACCCTTTTCAGGTTGACAAGTTGGTGCCAACAGAAGCGTGGTTGTAACACCCCGTTATTATTTTAAGGAAAAACCCTACGTTTTCAAAAATAAGAGCAATTTTTTGAAATTCATTTATCACTTTGATAATAATTTAACGGGCGCTACTCAAATCATCCATACATTTCACTCGGCTTATCATCATCATAGGAAATTAGGAACTCATTGCCCAATATCATAAATCACACACGAGACATAATCTGCAATTAATCTCATAATAATCATCAATCCATAGTATGTACAAGCCATGTTCAAACTGAATCAATATCCAAAACACCAATTTGAAACCAAATCATAAGTTCGAAAATATTCAAGTTTAAGGAGATGGAAGTGGAAGATATCCTGCTGGATGCTGCTAAGGAGAAATCTCTTCAAATCTCTGTTGCTACCAAGCCCAATTATAAACCAAAACTATGGAAGTGATCAGAATCAGAAATGGGGAGGCTGCAAAGACAATCTCGCTTCTCCCCTATTCAGGGTGACATCTCCTCTGCAAAAGTTCCAAGAGACACAGAAGAAAGTCTCAAGGAAGATAGCAATGCTCAAAACCCAACTCATGAAGATAACAAAAAGCAAAAGACTGAATCAGAAAAGGTGGGGGTGGCCAGCCTTGAATGGCGCCCAAGTGAACAATGCTAGCTACGGTGTGGGACTGTAGAGGGCTGGGTGGGCCCTCTACAGTTTCCCAAATCAGAGATACCATCAAGGCTCATCGCCCACTTTTTTTATTTATCTGAAAAACAAAAAAAAAAAAATCTGCTTTTGTTAAAAATGTCTGTAAGAGGTTAGGTTATGAAGATAGAATGGCTATTGTTGACCCACAAGGTCTTAGTGGAGGCTTGCTCCTTATATGGAGTTCCATTGTCACTATTCATGAGCTTATATATCAAGAGTTCTTTACTGCTACTGAGTTTCAATTACCTCACTCTGATAAACAATGGGAAATTTTTTTCTACATGAGTAACTGTAGGAATCATAGAACAGTCCAATGGGATATCTTAGAATCTCTTAAACCTTCATGGGGTCCAAAATGGTTTGCAACAACAGATTGGAATGACATATGCTCAAATGCAGAGAAGATTGGTGGTATTACCAGAGGCAACTCCAGTTTCCAAGGTTTCAACTCTTTTATCAATAACATAGAGATGGAGGAAATTCAGATGATCGGTTATCAATACACTTGGTGCAATAACAGGAATGCAGAAGAAGCTATGGAAGAAAAACTGGATAGAGCTTTTGGCTCTATGGACTGGATGCTTTCTTCTCCAAATGCTAAAGTGTTGAACATAGTTAAAAGCTCTTCAGATCACTCTTACTCATCATCAACTCCGGAGATCCAAGCAGTAAAATCCCAAAGAGATTCTTCTTTGACAAAAGATGGATTAGTATGACAGGGTTTATTGAGACATTTCACAAATCTTGGCAGATCACAGTGCAAGGAACTCCTTTTTTCAAACTCAAAGAAAAAGTCAAAATCACTAGGGTGGCTTTACTCAATGGAGTTCTTCTTTTCATTCCAAGAATCAGCTTATTACCAAATCTCTCACCCAGAAACTGGAAGACCTCAGGGAAAACAAGACAAATTCAATATGGGATGAATGGGAGAGCACCAGAAAAGATCTCAATAAAGCTCATCATTTTGAAGAGAGCTTCTAGCAGCAAAAAACCAAGATCAAATGGCTAAAGGAAGGCGATGGGAACACCAAATTTTTCCATGTCTATGCTTAACAAAGGAGGAAAGTGAATGCTATTACCAGATTAGTTTCTGCTAGAGGTAAGGAATTTTATACTCAAAAGGAAATAGAGGGCCATATTTCAGCATTCTACTCCAATCTCTTTACATCTGAAGGAACACTGGGGGTGATGCTATCATCCATCTCATTCCAAAAACATTACTGAGGAGATGAATCAAGTTCTTCTTTAACATGTGGAGGAGGCTGAGATCAAAGCTACTCTCTTCAGCTTAGAGCCTGAGAAGTCCCTTGGTGAAGATGGTATGCATGCTCTTTTCTATCCACACTTCTGGGATTTGATTCAACCTGATTTTACCTCTGCCATCAAAAGGTTTTTTTTTTTTTTTTTAAATCTAAACAAATGTTGCAGTACTGGATCGTAATCACCAATTTTGTCCTTGATCCCTAAATTCTCTCTTCTTGAATCTCTGAGCCAATTCAGACCCATATGTTTGTGTACTGTAGTTTACAAGGTGCTCTCAAAGATTATTGCTCCGAGATTGAAATGCTGCTTACATTCTTGCATTAGCATCTATCAGTCTGCTTTCCGTAAAGAGAGACAATTATTGGATAATGTGATCATTGCACGTGAAGCTTTTCATTATCTTAACAGACTTTCTTCAGGCATACAATGGTTTATGGCAATTAAGCTTGATCTCATGAAAGCATTTGACAGGTGGAGTGGCTTAGCTTGCAACAGATTATGATCCAAATGGGATTTCATAAAGATTTTGTGAACTTAATTATGGTCTGTGTTTCTTCTTCCACTCTCTCATTTAAGGTTAATGGCAGTGTCTCTAGCTTCATTAAGCCAACCAGAGGAATTAGACAGGGGGATCCTCTTTCCCCCTATCTGTTCATTATCATGGCTGAACTTCTATTTGCCTTAATCCTTTATGTTGTGAATTCTGGTCTCTTGCATGGTTTGAAACTCTCAAAAAATGGTCCTCTCCTCTCTCACCTACTTTTTGTAGATGACTCTCTGTTATTCTACAAAGTTGATGCTCACCAAGCTGGAGTGTTGATGAATATCTTGCAAAAATACAAGCTCTATACAGGTCAGGCAGTGAATCTTCACAAATCAGCTGTGTTTTTTAGTAGAAATGCTCCTGCTCATGTTAAATCCAGAGTCTGTTCAGTGTTGAATGGCATCACTTGCCACATATCCACCAAATACCTGGACTTACCCCTTGGCATTGGAAGATCAAAGAAAGAAGTCTTCTCCTATCTAGTAGATTCTGTCAACGGGAAACTTCAAGGCTGGAAATCTAAATTGCTTTCTTCTGTTGGCAAGGAAGTACTTCTTAAGTCTGTGGTTCAAGCTCTCCCTATCTTCCCTATGTCCCGCTTCAGGCTGCCTCAGCCAATTTTCAAAGAGATCTCTAGTCTCTGGGCCAAGGTTTGGTGGAACTCTAAGGAGGACAACTCGAACTGCATTTTTTGGAAAAGCTGAAATAAAATGACTCTCCCTAAGCAGAATGGAGGCATTGGTTTTATTGATATTCAGTTGTTCAATGTGGCATTGATTTGTAAACAACTTTGGACAATCTCTTCTCAGCCTGAACTTCTTGTCAACCAAATTCTGAAAGACTCCTCAATTCATCAAGCTGTCAGAACGCACAAGAGCTCATGGTTGTGGAGCTGCTGCCTGGAGTGTTACCTTACTTCTCTAAATGGCTCAAGACTGAAATTAGATGAGGAGCTGAAACAAGAATAGAGGAAGATAACTGGATTCTTAACTACTCAAAGTCCAAACCAGATCTTATGGAACTTGCCAGAGATCACGTTACCTTTGTTAAAGATCTTATTTTGTCTGATGGAAAAGATTAGAATCACTGGCTTGTCAAGCAAGTTTTCTCTAAAGCTGATAGCAATTCTATTTTGAACATCTCATCTCTGAAGCCAAACACAAAAGACAGGTTATACTGGGGCCTTGATAAGAAAGGAAGGTTTTCTATCTCCAGCATGTACACTTATTTGGTTCAATAGAAAGTGCATTCCTTGATCAACCTGAAAGCAGTACTTCAATGATTCCAATGTCCAAATCTCTCACTAGGAGTTGGTCTCTCAAAATCCCTGGTAAGATTAAAATTTTCATTTGGAAATGTCTCAGTGACTCTCTGCCTACTCTGATCAATCTCAAAAAGAAAGGTCTTAATGTTGACACAATCTGTAAAAGCTGTGGAGATGGGCAGTAATCTGTTGAGCATTTGCTGTTGGAGTGTAGTAGAGCTAGAAGACTATGGGAGATTGCTCCTGTCTCTTGGAATGGGATAAAGCATCAGACTAATTCATTCAAGCATTGGTGGCAACATATTTGTTCATTATCTGGGACTGCAACATCTAACTTCATAATTCAACTCACTACTTATCTACTCTGGTGGATGTGGAAGACTCGCAACATTTAGATTTTTCAAAAATAACCTTGTCCCAATCAACCTAGTTGTTAAGTCAGCTCACTCAGATTGGCTTGATTTCTGCCATGCTAAGGGATCTTTTTCCTTTGGTTCTTTTTATTAGCTAGGTTGTATTTTTTTTTTTTTTTTTCTGTTTTGATCCTTGGGGGAGAAAGCTAGGCCTTTTGGCAGTTGTTGTATTCCTGATGATTTTCTTTCTGTTTTGTTGTTGTTGTGAGGTTCTAGGCCATTTCTTAATGTGCCTCTAAGTTTTATGTTATTTCATTTGGGGATTTTCATGCTTGTATTGAACATTGTTCTCTTTTGTTTAAAAAAAAAAAAAAAGAATCTATCTTGATAATAGTGTTATATTGTCACCAAAAAAATAAATATATAAAGAACTTCAACTATCTTGATAATAGTGTTATACTGTCGCAAATTATTGAACACAACTTGTACGAAAAATTAAGAAATCTTACTGTACGCAGGAGGAGAGGAGTTTGGCTTCCTAATGCTTCGCAAGTATATTGAGGATGTCATCAAATTGTTGTCTTAATCTCTAGGGTTCTCTGATTTGCAGCTTCGCAAGCATTAGGGTTTTCTGATCGATTTTTAGGCTTTCGAATTTGGGCCCAATTTTTCCCCAATTTTTTTCTGTGAAATGTGAAGTTGAAATGCGTGGAAGGGGTATTTATAGACAGGTGAGCTGAGGTGGATTAATTAGTCCATGTGTAGAAAGACCGAATTTTTAAAATGTTCTGGCTACTATTGCCAAAATAAAAAGAAGGTGGCTAAAATTGCCAACCCGTACAAGTTAGTGGCTAGTTCTGGCAATCTAGCCGTAATAAAATTATACGACTTATGAGATTAATCAGTCTTGAACATCTAATCAATTATAATAAGTCTAAATGAATAATTTTCGAGCAATACACGTATATAACACAATGCAATAAAATAAGATAAATCATATAAAACGAATGGGGCACTAGAATATACCCTCCTCAAAATATTTTTGTCCTCGGAAATTGCAAAAGAATACCATAGACAAATGATACCAAAGGATACAAGAGAGAATTTCAAACCACGAAGTTCAGATACGTCGTTTGAATCTCGTCGACCCCGCACTAGAGACTCCATTGGACCTCGACGAGTACCCCTCCTGGTTCCTCAACCGATGGACCCTCTGATCCAACAAGCCACCGGTACCTCATCACAGGTAGGGTTCTGCCCAACATGCAGCTCGTCGAAGTTAACCACGTGCCCCAGGATTACGCACATTTCCTCTCAATGATGAGGTGCAAAACACGTCGTCCTCTCCTGCAAACTCGGGTGGTAGAGTCAACCAATAGGCTTAGTCGTTAACTTGATAGAAAATCCTAACGAGTAGATAAAACACAGCCGCAACTTCCTTCTACTTTTAAGATTTCGACCCCTCAAGAAAACATAGCCTCTGCTAGAACAACATGACTCTAACTAATGTCACTGCAAAACATCACATTTTTGCCGACTAGAGTAATTATCGCACTCGGCATAAGAATTTTTTTATCGCGTAGCCGCTTAGTACAAATCTTCTTTCGTAGAGTCAGTCTTACAAGTAGTGATGCCAAACACCACTAGTTACAGATAACGAATCCACTACTTCGATATCTAACTAAACAACCCTCAAAATATCAGTTTTCACCGAGTGACAAAACAAACTAGCTTGTCTTGATCCTTCTGACTACGAGCGTTGGCCACTACGTTAGCCTTTTCAATACGATAGCTAATCGTGCGGACAATCCTAAACAAGCTTAAGTCACCTTCACTGTCTTCTCTTGATAATATCCACTTCTCCTTGCGAAGTGTCTCCATTACATCCTCAAAGATCTCGTTGTTATTTGGTTCAAATGATAGTTCGTAGAGAGACCTATGTCATTGCAACATCACAGAAATATCTAAAATCGATACGCATTACACGGGACCGACTTGGCAGCTGTGGTATGAATTGCTGACCCTGTATGCGGCGACACAACATACTGGATGCGGCATTGGTGCGAAACTTCCTACAACTCGAGATGCATCATCGAGTACAACACGCATGTGTGCGGCACCAACATGCAGTACGCTTGCGTCACCTGAAACCAGTAGCTATGATTCATTCCACATCAACTGTTACATCTCCCTGGGTTGTTGCGCAGACAAAAACCAAAAACCCACAGTGGGATGCGGCCCGAGTCTAATCCTTCCAATAATTGAGTACACCTCGTTTATCGCCAGTGTACTTATCCTTCAATCGTGAGTCGGTCAGTTTACAATAATTTATGCTCCTTATCCTTGATCAAACCTCCTTATTTATGAGAAGGAAGTATAGAATTTATCTCGATTCGGGCAGTCCTTCGGTGGTTGCCTCGAATATGTCCATGCTACTCATTCGGCACTCTTCCAATGGTGATCACTCATCACTCTCAACGATGTTCCCAAAAACTCCTTGGCTACACTATTTAATAGATTCGTCATTATCTTTAACCTGGATCACACGGTTGGTACTTCCCTCAATTTATTCAGTAGAATGAAATCTTCTGACTCCCTCTAGGTGGAGAAATGTCACGATCATGATGGTGAATGTTCTCCGAATCATCCCCGGAGTAAGTCGAAGTCTTTCTAATACTAACGTTCATCTCCTTCACTAAGGATTGACAACTATTGCTTATTCTGAGGTTCCACCCTGCTTAAACAGGATCATCGGCCAGTCGTTCCAAACGATGTTTCCCATGTACTACTCTCGGTTCTTAGTGGCAACACAAATCAAAAAAATTTACACTCTATGCAAACAATAAAGACAAGCTGAAACCCTAAATGCTTAATCTTATTTGCAAACTGATTCTAAAAAAAAAAGTCAATCCCATACATAAAAAAATAGACAAGAGTTTGTCGAATGCTACGAGAAACAAAAACCCAAGAAAAAGAAATAAATAGGAATCTTCTCCCAGGTACTCGATCAACTGCTCAATTCTGATTTGGTCTAATTTCATTCTTAGCTAACATAATAAGCAAACTGAGCCTCCTCCTCTAAGCCTTTGTTGTTCTTGCTGAGGTTGTTGTTGCTGATGCTCATTCCCTTTTCTTGGTTCTGGCACATGTTCGCAAAGTGCCCGAGCCTCTGACAGTTGAAGGAAGTCTTCTTGGCTGCACGCGTATAAATGGTGGAGTTGGGTCATGTAGGGGATAGTGGTGGTCGGTGGGGGGTATCAACGGTGACGATGGTGGCAGAAGAATGGAGGATCAGTGGAGGGTACGTGTTGTTGTGTGCGCCAATGTATGCGACAACGGTGTAGCAGGGGTCTCCGACAACGACCGTGGTACGGAGATGCTTCGGTGGCGACGACAGTCCCTGTGAGGCAGCGACAGTGGCCGAAAATGGAAGTGCCTATGTTTTTTTATAGGTTGGGGTACTTCTTTTGAAAAATTCGATAAGGCTTGAGGACTTATATGCAAATTTAAAAAGTTAAATATATTTCAATTAAGTACATGGGTTAAATTTGAAGTTTTTTGAAACTTTAATAAATGCATTGTAATGATGCATAAATTGCACATTATGAGGTGTACATATGCTCATTAAAATACTATATTTTTTAATATGAAATTATTAAAATATTATTAATTACACAACACTAATAAATAAATTGCACAATAGTATGTGTGTACACATGCACTTTAAAAATTCATGTGAAACTTAAACATCTTTTTATATACTTTGATCGATA
>CACSLK010027840.1:6196689-6206906 GCA_902706635.1 Striga hermonthica | reverse complement strand
GTCATACGTGAATTTATGAACTCGTCTAGTGGTTGATTTGGTATTAAATTCATAATAAATTGTATAGTGCTCTAATTGCCATGAAATTTTATATGATGTCCTGTGTTGATATATGTTGTGTAAATGTTTCATAATTTTATTCGGCCTGTAGTTATTTTATTTAATTATAGTGATTTCTGGGCAAAATAGTATTAATTACTTGAAAATTTGAGTATTGCTCCAAAATTGATGAAATTTTCGTATGTTGTCTCTTTGTCTGATATAGATACTGTGTAAAACTTCTAGAATTTTTGGACTAATATTGATAGGGTAAATAAGTTATTTAATTATTTTACTGAAAATTGTTTTAATTATGATAAATTAGTAAGTTTCTCAAAAATTCTGAAATTTGGCTGAAGTGCTTGTTTTATGTGGTGTTTCATACTGTAAAAATATTGGAACTTTTTGAGTTCTAATTGGTTCGGTTTTAATTAAAATTCGAAAACTACATAAACTTGTTTGAATTTTTAAAATTCGTGTAGTTAATGTTAATGGCTAAAATTTTTATATGTTATCTTTCCCATGCTTTAGTTACGGTGTTAAAATTCCAACTTCTGAATCTTTCAATAAGTCAGGATGTGAATTTATGTTTGTTTTTACTGTTAAGTTGTATGAATTTTATAAAATTGTGTATAATGAATTTGGGGCTGAAACTTGGTGGTTTTTCTAAGTATTGGAAGGTGAATTTCGTGTTAAATTTCCATAAGTTAACTCTTTGGTTTGCTGAACCTTCTTAAAAATGTGTAAATCTTGGAAATTATTTTCAAATAGAAATTAAGGTTAAGTATTTGGTAAGCAGCATGTTATGTGTTTTCCTTGTGGCTTGTTTCTATTATCTTTATTTGAGATTGTGAGAACTCCAATAAGTGGTATGATCGAGTCTAAGTCCTAGAGTTTCCAATATCCACAGGACTTTGTGAACCACTTGGTCGAATCAAGTTCGGCTAAGTCAAATTTGTGATTTTCTACTTAGGTTTGGATAAAGCATTGACTTGAGTATCTTGACATATGTAGGTGTCAAGAGGGGTTCACCTCACCCTTCCTTCAAGAATCGTGATTGTGTTTTATCGCTGTAAACAGGTGGGTACATTTGTGATGTATTCCATAATTATTGCACTCTTTATTTGTATAATGCATCATTTTAAAATTGCTGTATGCGTGAGAACCCTAGTCTAAGTGTCTCGTACAATAGTGCCTTTGGTGAATACGAAAACAGTAAGAGGTCACCTGCCCGTTGTATCCGGGAGAAGACGCTCCAAGCCGTTGTACCCAGAATGGGAAAAACATTTCCATTGTCTCCTGGAAAGGATCCCACGAACCATTGTACCCGGGGGTGGAAGGTTTCCAGTTACTTCCATGCCGTTGTATCCAGAAGGTTGTTGTATGTACATAGGAGGTTTGCGGTAGGGCTGAGTAGGGAGTTTAGACCTTGGATTCTATGCATATTGTGAAAATGTTTTAAAATGCTTTATACGAGATAATTGTGCAATAATGATGAGCTTGTTGGTTATGCTCACCCCCATTGTTAGTTTTCTGTTGTTGTCTTCTCTTCCTTCTTTAGGTTGAGATGGGCTGGAGGCGGTGGCGTAGAGACGAGCGAGATGGTGGTCATTGATTGGATGTGTCTTTTCCTTTTGCATGTTTTATTTATGATAAATTAACTGCTTTCATTCTGGATTATTTATGCTTCCGCTTGAAACCATGGATTTATGTTAAGCTTTTTGAATGAAGTTGAGAGTTATGAATATGTCAGTTTATTTTTATAAATGTTGGATTATGCATGGGTAAAATTTAATTATTTGTTGTAATTGTTTAAATGTTGTCGATAGTTAAGTAGCGCCCGATGAGTTTTAAATTTTGAATATACAAAAAAAAAAAACTCAGATTTTTTTGTAGAATTTATTTGGTAAGTTCTTAATAATTAAATGGGGCATTACAAAGAGTGAGTTGCGTCGGATTTTGATGTGGTGACTGAGGAGAAAGATGACGGTAGCGGCGGGACGACGACCATAAGCGGCGCCAACGAGTAGTGGTCACCCTGCCATGTTAGACGATGAAATGGTCGTCAAGCTCCTGTTGAAACTCCATCACGCAATGCCCCCTTTGATCGAGCAGACTGGGTAGATGGCGGGACTGGCACACCAGATGAGAAATATGGGCAGTGGCAAACCTGTGCGACGGTCGGTTTTAGTTTAGCAATACCAGAAGGTGTGTCGACCTCCTTGACGGAATTGTTATGGTCCGGCAGAGCTTGTGTAGCGGCCATTAGGGAAAACGAAAGAGGTTGACGGCGTTGGGCAGATACGGTGGCTGGCCGTCGAGGGTGGGGCTGATGTAGCTATGTGTGTGGACAATGTGTGTGTTGTGTTTGAAAGATAATGAATGGTGGGTCCTAGTAGACTTGGTATGTTATGATTGGGTAGGTTGTGATTGGGTAGTGTGTGTGTGTGGCTTGTGGTATGTGTTTGGGACGTGTTTTTGGTGTGTGTGTGGCGTGTGTTTGGGATGTGTAGTGGCCAAGTGTAGTGGCGTGTGTTTGGATGTGTGTGAGTGGTTAATTGGTATGACTCCTACTATTGATAATAAAATGTCTAAAATACTCTTAATGAATATATAAATACTTGATTTTTTATTACTGTTTGATCATCCGATCCAATGACTACGATGTATTCTTATTTCTTTCACTAAACACCATTCTCAATGGAACCCATTCTTATATGTATGTGTATATGCATGTATATATAAGTGGGTTCAAATGAGAATGAGGTGTAATGGAAGAAATAAGAATAAATATGGACCACTGGATCTATGAGATCAATGATATCGATGAAGTCAAAATTAGTAATTAATGTTCAAACATGCAATGATATTTTTTTCCTGAACGATAGAGATTTTATATAAGGGCACAAATGTGCGAAAAAACAACCACCAACTGACAACACGCAGCCACCAGCTGAATAAACATGAGAAGATAGGACGAAGCCCGCCTAGAACGATCCTAACAGGGTAATAACCACGAAACACAAAGACACAAAACTAATAACCACCCCAACAGGGTAATGACCGAGTGTGTGGTCCCAACAGGATAATAAGTTCACACTCGGGCAGACTGAGGCCAACAGCCAAACCCAAATCACGACAACTAACAAAATCACCAACACAAACAACTAAACAAGAACAAATAAACGAAAAACACGAGAACCAAAAAACAAATACACACTAACAACACAACCTCCTCAGCAGATACATCTGAAAAGGACAGCAGACAGAGCCGATTCCATAGAGAGCTCTGAAGCTCCGATACCACTCCCACCACTGCAAAAGGCCTAGTAAAATAATGATCCAAACCTAAAAAACAATTCGAGAATCTAACCCGCTCTCCAGCCGCAAAAAGCCACGAACACCACCCCACCGGCTAACACCGCTAGCAGATCTGACATCCACTCGAAGCAGCCTAACACCACTAGCAGACTCTGGGGACCGTCGGTCTCCCATAAACTCAGAAACTGAGAAAGAGGAGAAAAAGGACGAGTGGCTTACCTGCTCGACCGCTCCGACCCTGCCCGAACGAAGCACCTCCAATCAACTCGACCCACAAGAAGAAGCCCGGACCCTCCATCCCCACACAATCGAGGCGCCGACGACCAGACCCCTACGGAAATCAAAAGACCACCAACAGCAACTCTCTAAAACTGGCCGAGAAGAGGCGCCCCAACCAAAGCCGATTCAAGCGACACATGCATCATCCACGCGCGACCTCACCACGCCATGCCCCGAAACCACTGAATTCTGACGGCTTTAGAAAGGAAAATGATTTCGCCGAAACCCTAGCCCTAACCCAGTGACGATAAAATAGAGGAAGGGGGCGCAGCGACCATGGATAAGCGGAGGAGACCGTCCACCGGCGATGAGGAACGACGGCTGAGGGGGGAGCTTACTTACGAGAATAGATGGACGCCGAGAGAGAGAGGTTTGGGGGAGACGGGATTTTGGTAGAGAGACAGAATTCCATGCAGTGACATTATTGTAATTAAATGTACATATAATGGTCAAATATACAAAAATGACCACTAAGTTGTTAGTGTTATATACTGAAAGCTTGACTTTGGATGATATTACACTTTTACCCTTTATGAATGAGAAACATGTTAAATTAAACAAGTTCTACGTTATGTTGTTTTGCATTAGATAGTGTGGGTCGTCATCGGGCGGACCGAAGATCATGCTATAAGTTACTCGTGAAACAAGAATAAGTGGTTCACAACCCAGATGGACATGAACACCCCATCGTGAACAGTTGTAGTGTCAACTGTACAGTTTGTCTTGACTGATAAGTTACACTAGTACATTTATGTATTGAACAGGATCCCAGAGAGGAACAAATCATTTTATACTAATCGTCGTAAACGAACTATGCCTCGGTTAATTACTGTGTACTCTTAACCCGTAAGATATTAAACAGACATATATGTGTAGTATTTATTACTTTGATTCACATGGGTGAGACTTAGTGAACTGGCCAATAGACCCACTGTCTTGATAATATTGCTGCATGTAGGATGTGCTGTTAGGATATTTACGGTCACCATGTGCGTTAGTTTGATGATGTCCCCGGAGTGAGTTCATGAAGGATTATTATGCTAAACCCTGCAAGTGGATTAAATTCCGACATAGTAATAATGTGATGAACGAGCGCTAGCTTCGGTGAAATAATAATAAATTAATTAATTCTTGATTGTCAGTAATCGAATTAATTAATGGACATTATATCTTAAACATGGGGAGATAAATCGAGTAATTATTATTGAAGTCTCAATTGTAAGTTGGGCTAGTAAAAGGGAGTGCAATAATATTATGTTGGTGGCCCATTTAATTTTGTTTAATTAATTAAAATAAGTGGCTTGGTCCACAAGTATTTTAATTAATTAAGGAGATCTAATCCTAATCTCCTATGGATCCCTACTGTAGCTCTACATATACATCATTAAGTTCATGGGAAGAGAAGAGAATTCCATATCTTGAAAATCATGCCCCACGCCTCTCTTCTCTCTCTCAGTTCCTTTCGAGTTTTATCTTCTTCTTGTTGTTCCACTGGTATAAGATTAAGAGGTGTTTGAGATATACAGTAGAAGATCTTTGGGTAAAGTGAGACGAAATATATTTTGTCATACAGAACTAACCGGAGGTCCGATCAAGACGTGCAGCATACCCAGAAGACCGTCTCGATGAGAGATTTCTAACGCCGCCGAGATCGCAACCATTCGACCATCCACGCTCCCGCACGTGCCGCCGCAAGGTCCCAGTACTGCAACTTGTCTTCATCCGTTTTGCACTCATTTGATCTGATTTTTGATCTGATCTTGTTCGTGCAATCCTAGGATGCGATTTGCAGTAAAAAATTTAGTGGTGTGCTGTGTACGGCTATCCAGAAGATCAGCCAGATCGCCATAAATTTTAAGCCGTAAGTTCTCTACGCAAACCTTTAGATCCGATGCACATAGGTTTACGTTTTGCTATTGAATTCGTTATTTGTGCATAACGAGATCTTCATTGATCACAACAATTGGTATCAGAGCTTGGTTTAATTCGTTGTGTACAAGTTCTAATTTTTACGGCTTTATTTATCAAGATGTGTTCAAATGCAGCCATATATTGGATTATATTCGCATAACTCGGTTTTGCAAGAATTAGTATAATCCGCTATTATGGCCGATTATGTGTTTGATGAATGTTGATGAATGTGATGTATGGATTTAAATTTGTTTTTAATGTCTCGGACATGTCGAGGAATTTGATGGATGAATGTTTGTAATAATTATTCGCACGGGGGTTGACCGGATAGATTTAATTATTTTGTTTAGAAAACATGTACACCCATTCGTTGGATCTAGGATCAGATTATGTAATTTTGTAAATTATATTTTTCGTGTTGTGGTCGTGGATTAATTGCAGGGAGATCACAAGAGATCAACGAGCCTCGAAAGACCAGCCGAAACGAAGCCTGGAGGCGCGCACGGACACGCGCGAGAAAAAAAAAAGTATTTTCATACAACCGGCGGCGGCGGCTGCGCGGCTGGGCAGCGGCGATAATGGGATGACGGCGGTGGAGAGGTTTACTTGGTGTCCAAGCAGTACAAGATCTACAAAAGATTCTACTGCAGTGGGAGTTCCAGTTGAACAGAGAAAGAATATACAAGGTTTCCTTGTTTATGGGAACTCAATATTTAATGGCCATAATAGTAGATTTATTTATTTGATTATTTAAATTCATTATGCCATTATTTATTTATTTATTTATTTATCCATGTTAATTAGTTATAGTACATGCATGGGATTAATTTAGAATTGCATATTTAATTATGCATGTTAATTAATTATTGCATTTACATAGGATTAATTTAGAATTGCATAAATATTAAATAAGTAAAAATCTTCATTTAAATTATACTAGGTTTGAGAATGGATTTTAAATTAAAGTTAATTGTAAAATTCCTAAGGCCTCCATTTCTAATTTGTCGGTAAATCAAATAATTGCGGTTATGGGCTCCCCCTCGGGTGACATCGCTAAAATTAATTGTAGGAAATTACCAGGATGAATTTCTAATTAGACGATTAGAGGGAGTCTTATGAGAGAGTACGGGCTTCTCCTCGGATGACGTATAATCGAATTTGTATGAACTCAGAATCGAGAAATGGGATTCACTTAGAATGCGATTTATTTATAACTCCCCTTGGGGTCCCTAGATTTATTGCATGGCCAAATGGAGACCGACTATTAATTTCATTCGTCATGAATTTGGTTTTGACTTATGAAAATTAATGGGCCTTTGAAAGCACTTCTCTTGCGAATGTTGAGTTGTGTAGAGTTGCCCTCGCATCATGCATTAACTCTCAGTGTTTTGAGATGTCAGTGAATTTAAGTTAATATTGTTTTGAGGATATCAATATTAACAGTTAAATTCAAATGTGTTTAATCTGTAAAATTATTTTCGTGTTTCTCAGATATGCATCATGTCGTTCAATCTGTTATCTGTCATTCTAAAAGAAAATCAACTTACTTGTCCTAATTACATTGATTGGAAGAGGAACTTAGACGTTATGTTGACTGCTGAGGGTTATAAGTTTGCGATTATTAAGGATTTCCCGGCAGAGCCCAAGGGTAGTATGCCCGGTGGAAAAACGCTGATGAGATGACGAAGTGTTACATTTTGGCATCTATGTCAAATGTTCTTCAACATTAGCATCAGTCTATGAACACTGCGGCAGATGTACTTCTCAATCTAAGAAATATGTTCGGATACCAGTCTAGGTCTGCTAGGCAAGAGGCCATGAGTGCTCTGATGACTACGCGCATGGCAGAGGGCACACCCGTAAGGGAGCATGCTCTCAAGGTTATGGCGCTACTCAATGAGCTTGAGGTTATGGGAGGTTTTATTGACGGAGAAACCCAAGTTGATATCATGCTCCAATCTCTGCCGAAGAGCTTTGATCAATTTCGGTTGAACTACAACATGCACAAGATGCATATGGCTCTTCCAGAACTGTTAGCAGAGCTTCAGTCGGCGGAGGCCTTATTCACTCAGGTGCTTCACGCATTGGTTGCCGAGCATGCTGGACCTTCCAGGCCTCACAAGGGCAGGAAGAGAAAGAAGTCTGCAGGAAAAGCAAAGGTGGATGCCCCGATGGTACAGCGACCGCCCCCTCAGTCTGTTGCAAAGAAGCCGAAAGGAAGATGCCACAAGTGCAACAAGTCAGGACACTGGAAGGTCGACTGCCCTCTCCTCAAGAAAGGTAACTCGCTCGTTAATGTCATAGAAACATTTTTAGCGGTTGTATCTACCAGAACCTGGTGTGTAGATACTGGACCCACTGATCATGTCTGCAATTCGTTGCAGGAGTTCCAGGAAACCAGGCGGCTTAGGGAGGGAGAGATCACCGTCTAAATGGGCGATGCTACGAAAGTAGCAGCTGTTGCAGTGGGAGACGTTACTTTATCTTTTGATTGTAGTATTTTGGTTTTGAGACATTACCTTTATGTTCCTAGTTTTAGAAAGAATCTTGTTTCAGTTTCTAAACTTGTTTCAGATGGATTTTTGTTTACGTTTGATGACATGGTTGTTATTCGTTATGGAAAGCGTTTCATTTGTTCTGGTTCATTAGTTGGCAAATTATATGTTCTCAAACCAAACTCTTCCACACTGCAACAAACTGAATTGAATAATGTCACGACCAAATCTAATAAAAGGAATGAATCTAATAAATCAAGCATATCTTTGGCACCTTAGACTTGGGCACATCAACCTAAATAGGATTCAAAAGTTAGTGGACAGTGGACTTTTCGGTCCATTGGAAGAGCACTATCCAACTTGCGAATCATGCCTAGACGGTAAGATGGCCAAGAGGCCATTTACGGCAAAGGGGTATAGGAGCCAAGAAGTGCTAGGATTGATTCATTCTGATTTATGTGGTCCTATGTCGATCCAGGCTAGAGGACGTTTCGAGTAATTTGTCTCTTTTATAGATGATTACTCGAGTTGGGTACATTTATCTGTTGCACCGCAAGTCCGAATGCTTTGAAAAATTCAAGGAATATCGGGCAGTTGTGGAGAAGCTACATGGTAAAAGTATCAAGTCGCTTCGATCTGATCGAGGTGGCAAATACCTCTTTGGAGAGTTCAGGACATATTTATCAGAAGCTGGTATTGAATCCCAATTGACTGCACCCGGCATGCCCTAGCAGAACGAGGTTGCAGAACAAAGAAATATGACTCTATGGAAATGGTTAGGTCGATGATGAATTATTCAAAGTTACCAGATTCGTTCTAGGGATTGGCTTTAGAAACAGCTGTGTATATTCTGAACATGGTTCATTCAAATTCGGTAGAAACTACTCTTTATGAGATGTGGAAAGGGCACAAGCCCAGTTTCTCACAGTTTCGAGTATGGGGTAGTCCTGCACACGTGTTAGTGCAGGAAGCTGGCAAGTTGGAGAAACGTTCGGAAGCACGAGTGTTTGTAGGCTATCCCAAGGGAACGAAAGGCGGATTATTTTATAGTCCTGAGGATCAGAAGGTGATCATTAGCACGAACACTAGATTCTTGGAAGAAGACTATATTATGAATCACAAGCCCGCGAGTAGACTAGTCTTAGAGGAGTTGAGGGGTGAAGTCGATAGTTCCCCACCGAGTGCGCAAGTAGATACATCACATAATACTGCAACACGACACACTGAGAGTGTACCAGTACAGACAATACCTCATCGTAGTGGGAGGATTTCTCAATTACCCGACTGATGGATAGGTCTTGGAGAGTCTAAGGGCTCAGTTCCATGAAATCTAGAATCGTACCCAAGAACATATAACGAGACACTCCAAGATAAAGATGTAGAATCATGGAATGATGCAATGAATGCTGAAATGGGGTCAATGGACTCTAATAAGGCCTGGGATCTTGTAGAACCACCCAATGGGGTACTACCCATTAGATGTAAGTGGATCTACAAGAGAAAGAGAGGATTGGATGGAGAGGTGCAAACCTTCAAAGCTAGGCTTGTTGAGAAATGATTGAGGGTATAGACTATGATGAGACCTTTTTGCCAGTAGCTATGCTTAAATCTACTCGGATTCTCTTGGCTGTAGACGCTCATATGGATTATGAGGTATGGCGAGGGAGATTCGATCCTACAGGTGGGGGCAGTGCAGTCATGCACCCACCACCCTTGATTTCACACACACCCATGTGGGTGTGTGTGTGTTTGTGTGTAAATCAAGGGCCCCTAGGGGCTGACTGCAGTGCCCCTAGGGGAAGGATCAAATTTACCGGTATGGCAGATAGATGTTAAGACGAGTTTTCCTTAACGGAAACCTTCAGGAGGACATCTATATGCAGCAAGCAGAGGGATTCATTGCAAAAGGACGTGAGCATATAGTGTTAAGCTTAATCGGTCCATTTATGGATTGAAGTAAGCTTTGAGATCTTGGAATATTCGGTTTGATGAGGTGATCCAATCGTACGAGTTCACTCAATGTCCGAATGAGAACTGTGTGTACAAGAAAATCAGTGGGAGCGTGGTGGTGTTTCTTGTGTTGTACGAGGATGACATACTTCTTATTGGAAACAATAAGAAGGAGTTGTCAGACGTAAAGGTGTGGTTGTCTAAGCAGTTTGATATGAAGGA
>CACSLK010027840.1:6167615-6177891 GCA_902706635.1 Striga hermonthica | reverse complement strand
TCGCTCGAGGATATGATGATGGAGTTGACGGCTCACACCCTTAACTTTCAGCAAAATGTTGAGGCGAGCATCAAGAGCCAAGAACTAAGCATAAGGAATTTACAAGGCCAAATGAGCCAATTAGCGGAACAAATGGACCGACTAGTGTGTCAGCTTGAAATGAGTCCAATGTGTTCAAGCGTCACTCATTCATGCAGCAAGGACCTCGAGGAACATGAAGAGTGCACAAACGAGCCAGAGAACGAGAAAACCACGAATATCGAGAAGAATCATAGCGAAAAAAAAGAATCAAGCTACAGAATATGGGGTCGAGCAGCAGAATACGGGGTTACCCCATACTCGACCTGCTGGAGCAAAAAAGCGTACCGTTCTTCCCGCTCTTGTGCCGATAGAAGTTGAACCCTGTCTTATCTCTTCGAATATGAAGTGGGTACTGAGCAAGGATGCACTGAAGCATGTTTTGAGCCTTAATATCCAGCCTCTTGAGATG
The DNA here is from genome assembly GCA_902706635.1 of Striga hermonthica. Lineage (NCBI taxonomy): Eukaryota > Viridiplantae > Streptophyta > Magnoliopsida > Lamiales > Orobanchaceae > Striga > Striga hermonthica. Next base: position 6,177,401 of record CACSLK010027840.1, on the reverse strand, counting down.
ATCGAGCAGAACAAAAGGTGCAAATGGGAGTTTGATGAGACGGTGACCGTGATTGAGGGTGGATTGCTAAACATTCACGAGGAATCAGCTCCATGGAGGAAAGATCCAGTGAAGCACCCAACACCGAGGAGTGGGAATTTCAAAGAGCATGGTGTGGTGAGATTTGTGGCTCCATTGAGGCCACCTCGGAAGCCACCATGGACCCTTTGATAAAAGGGAACAATAATTCGGGCCAACGACAATAAAAAGAGGCGCTTGTTGGGAGGAAACCCAATGGTGTGCATGGTTCGGAGATTTCCTCTACATTTACTAAGGTGAGCTCGTTTCTTTTACCTCTATTTTTTGTGATTATTGGTGTCGATGATATATGCAAACTCTAAGTTTGGGGAGGTAGTTTATTGGTGAGCATTCATGTTTATTATGTCATTATATTTTTGCCCCTTAGAGTTTGAGTTCTTATATTAAATTGCATGATATTTGTTTGTCTTGTGTGAGTTTGAGATTGCATGTATGTGGAATTTTGCGATGATGACATGAGAGTAGATTTGGATTTTTTGTGCTAGTTTAAATTGCTTGAGTTAATTTTATTTGGTTAAATTCTTAAGGTGTTTTTATTTTGGGGACAAAGGCATGATGGTTGATATTTTTGTGATTTATTTTTGGTGAGTTGGTTTTGAGGCGATTTGTATTGTTGAGATGTGCTTGTGATTATCTTGATCAATGTTGATTAAGTTTGGAGACTTGAAGTTGAAAGTTAGAGTTTCTATGTCTCATAGACGAAAAAAATAGAATAATGAGGATGGAGGCATAATTGGTGGAGTAGAAAAGCCTTTGGCATAAAAAAAGAAAAAAAAAAAGTCATGGGCTGCAACAGCTGCCAATCCATGGGGGATCTAGTGTATAATTCAATAATTCTTGTATCGAGACAATCACGAAAGGCTAAAACCCGCGGGTTGTGACGGAGCTGTCGTTCTCTACTTAAAAAAAAAGAGAGAAAAAAAAAGAGAAAAAAAGAGAGAAAAATGGTGAATGAGGCATTTAAACTTCGGCTAGAAACGGAAGGAAACTCGACTTGTTAGCAAAGAGATGGGTGTCATTAGTTGCATTGATCGGTGCATTCGTTATAGAGATTGACAAACTATGATGGTTATTTGGATCGATACTTGATATATTTGCCTTCTTAGAATAAATTCGTCTTGAGTCCAGAAAAATTAAATTTGAGTTGTTTGAGCTATGCACTTATGTGAGAATTGTGAGGCCCTGAGTAAAGTTCCACGTACTTGTTTTCTTGTCCTTCTATGTGCTTATAGTTCTAAGTTGCTTGAGGACAAGCAACAGCTTAAGTTTGGGGAGATTTGATTGGTCGGAAAAAGTGTGTATTCTATATATTTATTAGCGTATTTTTATATGCATAATTTTATCACACATATATATTTTTCGACTTATTTATTTCTTCAGGTGGATCTGGTGCTTTGATATATTTATGTTTTATTTTTAGGATATTAGATTATTTTTATGGAAGACGAGACGTTGAAAAAGGATTGAAAGCAGGCCAGTACTAGGGTACCCCATACTCTGCCCCATAGTCAGCCCTACACATGCTCAATTTTGGGCCCAAGGATGAACAAAATAGGCCCAATATTTGAGGGCCTTGGACAAATATAATGGTGGGGCCCAAACACTTGGAGGACTAATTGGGAGAATTTCGAAGCACTCATGTGACGGGCTAGAGGTTTAGGATTATATTGTGTATTATTTTATCTCCTAATGACTTTAGTCTTGGGGGATTTTAATTGGCCAGTGATTTAATTGAGAAAAAAAAAGAAAGCAGCAGCGTGAGTTAATATATCTGGCCGAGGGATTTATTTTACGAAAAGAGTTATTTGTAAAAGGAAAACAAGAGCCGCCACACATACGAAAACATGAGAACACGAAGAAACAGAGAATAGAGAACATACGGACAGAGAGCAGAGGAAGCCGATTATTGCAGAGGGAGGCCGCACCCCATACACGAGGGAGATAATTAATCTCTCTCTTTTATCTTTTATTTATTTTTATTAGTATGTTAGAGTAGATTTTATTTCTAGTTCCCGCGAAGTCGAACCCTAAGATTGACTGTGTTTTGATTGATTTTGGTTGATAATCTCAATACCTTTTGGAATTGTTTGTGTTATTTTGAATAATTAACAATGATGTGTTGAGTCTTATGTAGCTTGATCACCTAGACTAGGCTTTTCATATCTACTGCTAGATTCAAACTGTCAATCCGTAATTGTTGATGTGTTTAATCAATTAGAGGCTACCGGAATATGGTAACTACCGGGGATAACACGGCCTAATTAAGTTAATGAAAATTTTGCTACTTAGTCTAGCCTATTTTTTCTAAATCGTAAAGCGGCTAATTGAATTAAATTTAGGAAACGTTTCCTAGACTATACAAGAAGTCAGGTCTAATCGTAGAGCGTCTCGCGGTTAGATTAAAAAATAAGGAAAAATTCGGGTAACAGACCGTGTCGTTACCTAGGGCTAGTAATTTCATAAGATAGCGATATTTGATACCAAAGTTGATTAGACGAGTCAGTCGAAGGTGTAGACGAAACCGTAAACTAAAATTTTCTCTTAATTTATTTATTTTTATTTTTATTTTATTTGTTTAGATTTTATTTATTTCATTAGAATCTTAATTTTAATCCAATATCGCTTTTTATTAATTCAATTAATACGAGAAAATTCACGATTTGACACACTTCCTGTGGGTTCGACCCTTGCTCACTACTACTACTGGTTGGTAGAAGTCAGTTAAGGAAATTATAAATATTAATTTTACCGCGTTGCGACGCGCGGTCAAAGGCAGTTGACATCTCTCGCAATCTGAACAGCCTTCAAGGTTTTAACAACTTCATCAATTCCATGTAAATGTCAGAGATCAAGTTTGAAGGCTACCCTTACACTTGGTGCAACAACAGAGCTAGCCCTAATTTAGTACAAGAGAAACTAGACAGAGCTTTTGGCTCTTTGAATTGGTCTCAAGCATATCTTAATGCCTCTGTCCAAAATATCCTCAGGAACTCTTCTGATCATTCAACTTTACTATTGAATGTGGGATTGCCAAGAGAGAGAAAGAAATCTTCATTTCATTTTGATAAAAGATGGATTGGTAATGAGGGTTTTGAAGAAGTGGTAAAAAAGCTTGGCTCCTCCCAGTGTCGGGAACTCCACTATTTCAGCTTAAAGAAAAGACAAAAAATACCAGGATAGCATTACCCAAATGGAGTTCCTCTTTCCAATCCCAAAATCAGAAACACATGGCTGAGCTTACTCAAAAACTGGAAGCTTTGAATGTTGATAAATATGGCCTCAACTGAGATGAATAGATTGCTACCAAGAGAGATTTGAATAAGGCACATCTTCAAGAAGAGCTATACTGGCAATAAAAAGACAAACACAAATGGATGAAGGAAGGGGATGCTAACACTTGTTTTTTCCATGCCTTTACTCTTCAGAAAAAGAAGCTCAATGCTATTACCAGGCCCATTTCAGCTCAAGGTAGGGCTCACTCATCTCAGATTGATATTGAGAAACACATTGTTGATTTTTATTGTTCTCTTTTCTCATCAGAAGGCAGCTGGGGAGGTGACTCTTTACTTCATTTAATCCCTTCTTGTATTACTGATGATATGAACTAGTCATTACTTAGACAAGTGGAAGAAGAAGGGGTGAAAATGGCTTTGTTTAGCTGCAACCAGATAAGTCCCCAGGGGAGGATGGCATGACAGTTATATTTTACCAACACTTCTGGTCTTTCATTAAGGTTGATATTATGCAGGCTGTGCTCAGTTTTTTTCATTCAGGTATGATGCTCAAGTACTGGAACCATACAATAGTGTCTTTCATTCCTAAATGTGATAATCTTGTTACTTTGAGTCAATTTAGGCCAATCAGCCTTTGCAGTGTTGTATATAAGGTCATCTCTAAATTACTTGCCCAGAGCCTGAAAATTTGCCTTACCTCATGTATTAGTGATTACCAAGCAGCATTTATATAGGGTAAGTAGCTTACATATAATGTGATCATAGAACAAGAGGCTTTTCACTTTCTTAACAGACACTCCACTGGTCCTAATTGTTTCATGGGCCCCAAATTGGATCTGATTAAGGCTTTTGATCGTGTGAAATAGATATGTTTGAAGAAGATAATGCTACAACTGGACTTTCACCATGATTTTTTCAAACTTATTTTGATTTGTGTGTCCACTGCATCTTTCTCTTCTAAAGTTAATGGCTCAGTCAGTGGATTTGTCACACCATCTAGAGGAATAAGGCAGAGATATCCCCTACCTGTTCATTATTGTGGCTGAACTCCTCTCTGCTCTTATTCTGAATTCTATTTCTAATGGTATGCTGAAAGGGATGAAGTTATCTCGAATTGGCCCCCTGCTTTCTCATCTCTTATTTGCAGATGACTCTCTTTTCTTCTGCAAAGCAAGTTCTGATCAAGCAAGCATTATATGAACATCCTTGAGCAATATAGACTGTTTACAGTGCAAGCTGTAAATCTGCAGAAGTCTGCTATCTTTTTCAGTAAAATTACCCCTCGACATCTTTAGAGAACCATCTGCTTAACTTTGAATGGCATAGCTGCTCACAGATCCACAAGATATCTTGGCCTCCCTCTTGGGATTGGAAGATCAAAAAGAGAAGTTTTTGAGTACTTATTGGCTTCTGTGAGGAACAAACTCACCAGCTGGAATGCTAAACTTCTCAGCTCAGCTGGAAAGGAAGTACTCATAAAACCAGTTCTACAAGCTTTGCATGTTTCTACAAAGTCTTGCTTTACTTTGCCAGCTTCTCTTTGCTCTGAAAAATCTAAACTATGTGCCCAGTTTTGGTAATGAGCAAGCAAAAGGAATCCATTGGAAAAATGGAGTTTTTTGTCCCTTCCAAAAGGCAAGGGTGGATTGGGTTTTTTTTTTACTTGCAATTATTCAACAAATCTCTCATTTGTAAGAAATTGTGGAGGATTGCCTCAAATCCTAACCTTCTTGTGAGCAAGCTTCTTAAAGACAGATATTTTCTTCAATCATCTTTTGTGCAAGCTACTAAGACTCAAGGTGGATCTTGGATGTGGAACTGTTGGATGGACATGATGCATTTTTTTTTTTTTTTTTTTTTTTNNTTGCCAAATGGCTTAAAACTGAAATCAGAAATGGGGATAGCACTAGAACCTCTGACTTTAACTGGGTCCCAGGTCTCTCCAATCCATCTCCTTCTCTCATTCCAATTGGTAGAGACCACCTTATCTGAGTTAGAGACCTTATGCATATCAATGGCTCATAGTGGAATGATTGGTTTATTCAACAGGTTTTTAATGAGACTGACAGTCAGGCTATTCTTAGAATATCATCTCTTCACCCTAGCACGAAAGACATGCTATACTGGGAATTGGACAGAAAAGGACAATTTTTTGTTGCTGTGACTTATAAACATCTCTGTCAGCTAAAGATCTTGCTCTCTGATCTTCCTGAATGTAGCAAAAGTATGACAGGTCAGAAGGCTATCAATACAGACATTGGAATCTAAAAATTGCAAACAAAATCAAGCACTTTATTTGGAAGTGCATTTCAGGCACACTTCCTATAGCAGTTCGCTTAAAGAAAAGAGGGGTGGAGATTGATACTACTTGTTCTATTTGTGGGGAAGCAGTTGAGACCACTGAACATATATCTTATTCTCTTGCAGTAGAGTTGTCAGAATTTGGAAATTTAGTCATTTGCAATGGGATGGTTTGCTTGGCTTTACAGATTCATTCAGAGCTTGGTGGTATAGTGTTTGTTCCCTCGACTATTCTGAAGTGGCATAAGACAGAATTCAGCTCACCACATACATTCTTTGGTGGCTTTGGAAGTCGATGAATTTGTGGATCTTCCAGAGCACCCTTATCCCAGATCATAAACTCCCTCAGATGGCTCTAGAAGAATGGAGGGATTTTTTCTTTGCTGTTTCTTCTTGCTAGTCTTGTTTTGGTTTCTTTCTTTGGTTGGGATGAGCCCCTTCCTAGGCTTTGTAGCAGTGGTGGAGATTATCTCTTTAGTTTGCCTTGTAGTTGGTTTTTTTAGTTATCTTTGTTGAGGTTCTAGGCCGCTTGATGCGTGTCTCTCATTTTTCTATTTCGATTATTTTGGATCTCTCTGTATTCGAACTATGTCCGCTTTTGAGTTTTAATATAGTTACGTCTGTCGTTTTGGGAAAAAAATATCTAAACACTTTATAATTCTAATGTTATAACTAATTGATAAATAGTTATAAATAACTATTTTATTTATTTATTTATTTATTTTGACAGAACGATAGGGAAATTTTATTTAAATATGTAATTTTTTTTAAAATAATTTTAAATGGAACTAAATTTATTCAGAAAATCATGTCGATCCTACCAGTACAACCGACTGTGTTGACGAACTTGATAGTAAATATTTTATTCAAGTGAACTAGACTGGTTATAAACCGGTTCTCGATCCATCCAGTCGAACTGTGTCCAACTTGGTTTAATTTTAAAATAATTGATAAATCATGATTAATGTCATTTCTTTATTTAATTTATAATCACTACAAAAAAATTATATTCCAACGAAAAATATATGGTAATATATTCTAATGGAAAATCCGACGGATATTTTCAATGGTATTACTTCCATTGGAATGTGTTTTTCATTGAAATTTTAGATGGAATTTGAAGATTCCAACGACTATATTTTCAACGGCTTTTTATCGTAGGAATTTCCGTTAGAATATGCAAATTCCGTTGGGATTTTTTTTCCACCCCCGTTGAAAAATCCACTGTTGAAATCGTCAAAATCCAACGGAAATTCCAATGGAAAACTCATTCAAACTGAATGTTTTTGTTGGAATTTTCATTGGAATCCATTGAAAAATTCCAGCGGAAATAATAGTATTAAAATATCCGTTGAAATTGTCATTGGAATAATTCTTTTATACTAGATTTCCGTTGCAATTTCAACATTTTCTTGTAGTGAATACAATAATAATATTATTTTTTCCCGTGCATCGCACAGGCTACGCACTAGTTTTATTTCTATTTCCCACCCATTAATTTTTTAACAAAACAAAGGTTATCATTTTCTCTCCAATTCCCACCTAAATAATTTCTCCAACCAAGATATTTTACATCACCTCTCCTCTCATCTCTTTTCCACAATCGAAATCACTCCCTTGTCTTCTCATAACACACCCTTAAAAGATGTGTTATAACAATCAAACATGGTGCCCCGACAACACATCACAACCAATAGCGGCGTGTCAATGTTCAAACCTTTGTTCAAACCAACAGTAAAGGGAAAGCACTGATAAATCTCCTGTGCTGTGCCTTCCTCTTTCATTGGTTAATGTGATATTATTATTAAATAAAGGAGCCAAAACCTAGCTTTCTTTCATCACTAAGCTACAAAATATTCTTCTCCCCATTTGTGTTAAAAAAAGGGACCAACCAAGAATGTCTTTAGTAGCCCCTTTATTAAAGAAAGCCACTCCTTTATTTTATTTTATTTTTTTTCTTTTTTTTTAAACAAAAAAATATTCAAATAAACCATATCAATGCTACAAAAGGTTTGCATAAAACCATCTCAAAGCAAACAAAGTTTCTCTAAAACCCATTTCCTTCACACAAAGAACATAAACTTGCTCAATTCGCTACCAAATTAATATACTTGAGAGCCAACTCCAAATCCAAAAATTAATTAAATTTGCCCAAAAGGAAAAAATGTCACAACCCCTAGATCAAGTGTACCAAAATCCTGTGATGACGAGGCAGCCCGAATCGTCGCACTCTAACGGTTCGTTCGGGCCGGTTTTCGTGGTCCTAGCCGTGATTGTGGTCATATCCGCGGTGGCTTGCGTCCTCGGCCGATTCTGCAGCAAGCGGCACAACCGGGCAAAGGAGGGGGCCCACAAGCACTCCAAGCCCAGCAAGCAAAGCCAGGCCGGGCTTGGCCCCAAGGAGTGGGAATCTCGGAAAAAGCCGAGCTTCAACATGAGAGATGGCGACATCGAGTTCGGGTTCGAAAAGAAGATTCATTCTGGGAAAGGGGCTAAGAATGGAGGAAAATCTCACAAGCCAACACATTATAATGGTGCTCATCATGGACCTGAGATCAAATTTGCAAATCATGTTTAAGAAGAATTTAGGGGTATACTCATGTAGTAGTAGTAGTAGTTGTTTTCCTAAATTTTATTGGGTTGATGCTTAGTTTTATGGTACTAATTAATGTTTGCCTAAATGTTTTAGCATTTGTCATTGACTATGTTTTCAAAGAAAGCTGAGATAGCATTTTATTTATTTATTTATTTATTTATTTATTTATTTATTTATTTATTTATTTATTTACATAGTAATTAAATGGGATGATTCGATTTAGACAACAATAATTCATTATAAAAAGGAAAAAAAAAAATTGTTTTGCCTCAAAGGCAACTTGACATATAACTATGAGTTGTACATTGATTACCCAATCCTTTTGAACATTTCATCAAAAAATATTTCATTTCAAAATTCATAAACGCATATCATTTTTAATTTAAAATATATACTTTATTTTTATGTGATATGTGAATTTCGAACGGAAAGTGATGGCGACGAGATCGCCCTCGCTCATGTGGCGAAATACGATCCTCTCCGACTATGAAATGTTTATTTATTTATTGCTCTTGCCATTTATTTTTCCTTTATTTTTTTTCCAAACAATAAATTCATTAATTCATTAAGTAAACTCAAGTAGAAAATAAGTATTGATGTGGTTCTTTCTCTAATACAAGGTCAAGACACACATCTAGAATTTTTATGTAGACTCCAAACACGAACAAGTAAGCTAAAATGGTGAATCATCTCCAAACAGAACAGCAATGCTGCTAAAATATAAACAGGCCACTTATGTGCAAACGATATATATCGAGCATAACTTTACTAGGCGATCAGATTTTCAAGTGATCCTTGAAAATATGAAATGATAAGACAAACTACAACTTTTACGAAGAATTTAAAAACTAAAGAGAATGTTAATATAGTGAAAATGGTATAAGACTCAACAACGCTATTGCTGCAACAAACAACAAACAACAAACAATATGGGTTAACTCAAGTGGTAAGCAGCTTGATGTCGCTTAAGCAAGGTCTCGGGTTCGAGTCTTTGTGGATGCAGAAAACCCTTGTTGGGAGACTCACCCACCACTGCCAGGTGTGCGACCCGGGTCGACCAACGGATTAGTCGGAGCATAATTCCAGAACCGTGGCTGAAAAAAAAAAAAAAAAAAACAACAAATAATCGAATTTTGGGCACTACTTTTAGTAAGACACTGAGCTAGCTACATGTTATGTGAAGATTCCAGAAATAGATAACTTCACTATAAGGCTCAAAACAAAATATGATCAGACGGAAGCATGTAGTGAAACTATTGACAACAACTTTGGAACACAAAACAATCAAGACCCTGGAGGGTCACTGTTGGTATATGTGTCCTAGAGACAATCATTTTAAGGACATATATACATGATCACATTAATAATTATATTGGATTATAATTATGGTATTGTAATTAATTAAATAATTGTTTGATTGTTTGCAATTTATTAATTAATTGCTCCCTTGAGTTGATACTGTCATTAGCAGAGTGAGTTGTTAATTGATAAAGTATAACTCTAAAATCGCCTCAATCGATGATCATTAAGAAAGGGATATTAATGATACGCGATAGATTGACATGTGGTCTGCATCAT
>CACSLK010027840.1:6124830-6139324 GCA_902706635.1 Striga hermonthica | reverse complement strand
GCAGCCCGGGCCCGTCCCAAGCCTTCTTTATGTTTTTCCCGAACTCTTGTGTGTGTCTTTGACCCGTTTGACTTTGTTTTGCATGCTAAGTCCATGTGTGGTGTTTATATGCATTTTTTGTCAAGTCTATGTGTTAGGTCCGAGTGTTCCAATATCCACGAAACTTCACGAACTACTTGGTTGAATCAAGTTCGACCAATGTATGCTTGTGTTTGTTCTCTAAGGCCGAATAGGTGTTGATCTTAGTATAATAATTGTTGTAGGTGCTTGACGAGCCGTGCTCGCTGCCTACTCCTGATTGTGTGCCATTTTCCTTACTGTACCAGGTGGGTTTTAATCTAAAACTTGCTATTCCATATGTGTTTACCATAATGTTGACTTGGTATGATTTTAGTATGTATGTAAACCATGTAGCCTATCGGCGTGAGCTGATTCGGCTGTCGGTACGGTTGTCCCCGTCGATGTAATACGGTTACCTTGCGAGGTAAGTCTCCGTAAGACCTAATGGAAGGCCCTGTCTTGTCGTATGGCACGAACCCCCATAGTTAGGGTAATGAATCCCCTTTCCTTGGCTAATGAAAGATGTGTACACGTAGGTAATATGTTGATATGTGATTAGGAGACATGACAGAATAATTGATTTATGTTCATACTGTAATCATACCTTCTCTACATTATTTATGATTGTGATAAATGTGCATAGTGTTGAGCACGCTTTTCATCTTGTGCTCATCCCCACCTGCTCTTCACCGATGAAGGTTAAGCAGGAGCAGGGTGACGAGGAGAGGCGAGTGGGTCGGTCATTTAATTATGCATATTATGCTTCTGTAGAATAAATAAGGCTTTATTGGACCTTTATGTTGATACTTGCTTAAACCTTTTTCCAAAACGTATGATTGTTTTGTTTTTGGGAAAACTTGTGGAACCCTGATGTTGGGTATGATGTTTTGGTTTGAATATTATTGTTGAGAATTATGTCTCGTGATATGCTTTGGTTAATGAAAACCATTTGTGAAAACCGGGTAATGAATCCCCGTGGGCCCAGATAAGACTTGGGTTATGAAAAATGTTATTTAACACCCATTGAATTTCGAAAATGATCTCGAAAATTTTGTACTGATTTTGGAAAGTCCAGAATTTCTGTAAAATCAAAGTGGGGTGTTACAGACTTTTTCGCCCTCGACCACCATGACTTGGTTGGAACACCTTGAAGATATAGTAAATGAAAAATTGGAGATTTAGTCCTGTAACTGGCACCCATTTAAGGTTTGGTCCTCCTCGATACCCATTTTTGGATCACGTCCTGTAAGTGCAAAAAAACCTGACATTTTGTTCTGACACCGGCTAGCCTACGTTGAATTTTTACATATTTTTTTTTTTGAGTTGTGATTCTTACATGGCATTACGTGGAATAATTACAAAAAGATATAGATGGGGTGTTTCGAACCTGGGGTGCTAGGCAATACGATGGCCTTACTAGCCACATGACCAAACGTACCATTTGATTTTTATTTGACTTCACTTCTTTATCAATAATAACGTTTTATCCAATTTATAATACTTTTAATTATAAAACTAATAATTAATTTATTAAATATATAATATATATTATTAAATTTTTTTATTAGTCAAATAAATATTTACTAATTAAAAAAATATATTAAATAATATAATGTTATTTCTTATTTATTATATTAATAAATAAATATATTAGATAATATGGTATTCTTTTTTATTATAATATAAATATATATTATTCAATATATACTTCTTTTAATTATAATATTATATAATTTATTAAATAATTTATATATATTATGAAAACAAATTTATATATTAATTAAATATTTACTAAATAACAAATATATTATAAAATTTATTAAATATATATTAATAAGTAAATATCGTATTTTTTTTAATGAAACTTTTACTATCAATTATGTTGTCTTTTTATTTACCTAATTTAATTTTAATTATATTTAACATATTTATTTAGTAAATATGTTTATTTATTATTATATTATTCAATATATCTATTTACATAATAAATATTTGTTTATTTATTTAGTAAAATATTTATTTATTTGTTATATTATATAATATATTTAATTAATTTATTCAAATATATTTACTTTTAAATATATAGTAAATAATTAATAAACATTTAGTAAATATTTAATTTATTTAACAAATATTTAATAAATATTGACATATATTTACTATCAAATATTTAGTAAATATTTATTAAATATTTATTTAGTTTTTTACATATTAAATATATTATTTTATTTATTTATTTATTTAATTATTAAATATAATTTTAATCTATTTATTTATTTATTTATTTACTGTCTTAAAATAAAATCATATTATTTATTAAATTATTTCATATATTTACTTATTTAGTAAATATTTATTTAATATACAAATAAAATAATTAAAATTTAATAATATAAATTAGTATAAAAAACAACATTAACGATAATAATAGTTTAACTAAACAAGGTAAATAAATATATAATAATATTTATTTAGTTATTTTGTAATTAATATATACTTAATAAATAAATTAGGTACTATTTTTATAAATAAAAGTACTTTAAATTGAATCAAATGAGGACATGCTTTAAAATAAGAACGTAAGACTCCATCACAACCGTTCATTTAGCTGAAATAGAAACAACCAGGATTATATATATATATATATATATATATATATATAAATATACAATAATTACCAGTTCAAATCACACAACTCATCGCGCAAAAATTTATAGAGACAAAAGAGAATCGCGCAAAATCTTCTCAATCTCAACTTTCCTAATCAACATTGAAATCAATTTTGAGTTCTTATTTTAGATTTCGATCAATATAAAAAAAAAAAAGCATCAGAAATCTCAATATCAAAAGAAAGTGCATCAGAACACACATCGATCAAAGGATTACTGAGAAAATCTGATTAAACTGCAATGACGATAGTGGACAATTCAACAGAGATCGAAGCATCTCCAATGGCGCCAGTAATGGAAGAAGGTATTCACAGTTGAGTAATTGAAATTTAAATTATTCTGTGTTGATGCAGTTGTTGAAATTATTATGTGTTGATGCAGTTGTTGAAATTATTCTATGTTGATGCAGTAGTTGTTGAAATGTTGAATAAATTGTTCATGTTAGTCTGGAATTTTGATTCATGATATAATATACGATTTCTGAAAATATATCATTGATGTTCATTGTTTTTAATAACTTAGTGACGATTTTTCAATAACCATGCAACAATGTTACAGTAACCATGCATCGATTTTTTTAAATAACTTCGCAACATCTGTTTTGAACAGGACAACTAAACTTGCAACTTCAGACAACTAAAATTGCACCTACGGACAACTAACCTTGCAACTATAATCAACTAACCTTGCAACTAAAAAAACTGAACTTGCAACTACGGAAAACTAAACTTGCATATGGGTATAACTAACCTAGTAGCAAAATAAAACTAACATTGCAACTATAATCAGCTAACCTTGCAACTAAATAAACTGAACTTGCAACTACGGAAAACTAAACTTGCATATGGATATAACTAACCTAGCAGCAACATAAAACTAACCTTGCAACTATAATCAACTAACCTTGCAACTAAAAAAACTAAACTTGCAACAACGGAAAACTAAACTTGCATATAGATATAACTATCCTAGCAGCAACATAAAACTAACATTGAAACTCAAAAAAAGGGTTTAGAAGTGGGATGGTAAGAAAGCAATATATAGTTTGCAGCAAAGAAGGATTTTAAACTACAATACAGGGCAAATAATTCCGCAGGAGTTCAACGAGAATGTGTTTCAAAAAGAATTGGTGGCATGGCTCGTGCAGTGTTCGAATATAATGATGGAAAAGGATACAAAATTACATATTTCGAAGAAAACCACTACCACAATCTGACATTAGAAGCACATTATTTGAATGCAAACAGACAACTGAATTATGGCCAGCAGAAGTTTGTCCTTAGTTGTGTTAAAGCCAACATTGGACCAGCTAAAACACACAGGTTATACAAGATAATGGTTGGGGGATATGAAAATGTTGGTGCTCTGGCAATTGATTTCAGAAACTTCAAAAGAGAGCTTATGACTTACATGTCAGGGGCAGATGCACAAATCATCGTTCAGAAATTTCTCAACGAGCAGGAAGTTTACCCAGACATTGCATTTGAATATGCAGTAGATGAAGATAATCAATTAAGCTGGATCTTTTGGGCAGACCAAATTTCAAGAAGAAATTACCTCATGTTTGGAGATGTTGTTTCATTTGATGAAACCTACAACACTAACAGGTACACAATCATTTCCCTTGACATGACTCTAATTTACATGTAATGGATGTAATCTAGTAACATGTGAATTAAACTAACCTTGCAACTAGATAGAACTAACCTTGCAGCTACACACAACTAACCTTGCAACTACAGACAACTAACATTGCAACTACATAAAACTAACCTTGCAGCCACAAATAACTAACCTTGCAACTACATAAAACTAACCTTGCAACTTAGATAGAAAACCTTGCAATTGCATAGAGCTAACCTGGAAACTACAGACAACTAACCTAGCAACAAGAGATAAATAACCTAAAAACAACAAAAAACTAACCCTGCAACAAGATAGAACTTTGCAACTAGTGAAAACTAACATTCCAACTACACACAGAACTAACCTTGCAACTAGAAATATAGTACCTTCCAACTAGAAATAACTAACCTTGCAACCAGATAGAACTAACCTTGCAACTAGTGAAAACTAAAAATTGGAACTACATACAGAACTAACCTTGCAACTAAAAATAACTAACCTTGCAACTAGATAGAACTAAACTTGTCACTACAGACAACTAACATCGCAATGACAGACAGGCATATTACCTTGCAGAGATATATAACTATCCTTGCAGTTACAGTCAGCTAACACTGCAACTAAATACAACTAAACTTACAAGTAATGTACTACTTAACAATTTCATCTGTTCAGAATTATTTTCTTATCTTTAAACAGGTATAAAATGGTGTTTGTATCATTTATAGGAATTGGTAACCATAAAAAGTGTGTCACATTTGGAGCTGGATTGATGGTTAAAGAGGATGAAGCATCATACATTTGGTTATTGAAAAACTTTTGAAAGCTATGGGGAATGAACCACATTACATTGTTACTGACCAAGATCCTGCTATGAAGAATGCAATTCGGGCGACTTTCAAACAGACAAGACATAGTTTTTGCATGTGGGATATTATGGAAAATGTAAATGTGAAGGTTGGTCCTACATTAGCCAAGGATAATATCTTCATCAAAAGGAGAAATGAAATTGTGTGGGATATATACATCAATCCAAATAAATTTGAAGAAAAATGGGGAAAATCGATGAATGATTTTGCCTTATCAGAGAATCAGTGGTTTAACACCCTATGTCAGATAGATACCAGCATAATTTAAAGAAGTCGAAATGGGTGGCATACTGAAAACAACTTCTAGATCCGAAAGTGTTAATAGTTTGTTCGGAAGTTACAGATCTCCTCAAGCTAACTTAGTTGAGTTCTTTATACATTTCGAAAGTGCAATGGATGCACAAAAGCATGTTATAAGTAAGCTGAATCATGAATGTGTGACTGCGCCTCCTGACTGTAAGACACCGTTACAAATTGAAAAACATGTTGCAAAAATTTACACAAAAATAGTGTTTTCAGAGGTGCAAATGGAGATTCAAGCAGCATGCTTCAGATGCGTGTCTGTGCATATTGAAAAGAGCATGAAACAAGCAGATATAAGGTTCTAGAAGTTGGTCAAGATGGTGTTGACTTCATTGTTAATAAATCTGGTGATTTTGTGGATTGCAGCTGCAAAAAGTTTCAACAGTTTGGATTGTTATGTCGTCACACAATAATGCTGATCAAGGATTTAGAAAGAATACCAGAGAAATACCTCCTCAACCGTTGGATTAAAGTTGCTTCTTCTGGACATGGGATTGATAATGCAAGATTAAATGCACTTGATGGCAAAATTCAGAGAAATGCATAGTTAAACAATATATGGTTTGATGTTTATTGTTGTATATCTCTTGTTGTAGGTAACAATGATAAATTGGTACACTTTTCCAGGATCATAAATGAAGAAAAGAAACAGTTCTTGGGTGCACAACAAGTTTCAAATTCAATCGTGAGTAAAGAGGCTGTAATACAAGAATTCTGTGGTTCAGTTTCGAATCTTGATGTTGATATCCTGCCACCAAAGCAAGCAGAAAACAAGAGGAGTGGAAGCAACACAAAAAGCGAATTGTTGTCACAACGAGAAAAATCTATCAAAGAAAGTCAAAAGTTGAAAAGACGTTGTGGAAAATGTGGAGTAGTGGGAAATCATAATAGTAGAACTTGTAATAAGACTAATGAGATTTTTGATTGTAATAAATAGTTATTTGATGTGTTGTTATTGCATACTATTATTTCATAAACCTTGCAACTAGACATAACTAACCTTGCAACTACAGATAACTAACATTGCAACAACAGATAATTAAGCTTGCAACTGGATACAACTAACCCTGAAACTACAGACAACTAACCTTGCAAACTGAAAACAACTAACCCTGCAACAAGAATGAACTAACCTTGCAACTAGACATAACTAACCTTGAAACTACATATAACTAACATTGTAACAACAAATAACTAACCTTGCAACCAGATACAACTAACCTGCAACTACAGACAACAAACCCTACAACTACAGACAACTTACCTTGCAAACTAAAAACAACTAACCTTGCAACTAGACATAACTAACTTTACAATTAGAGAAAACTAACAGTGCAACTAGTCAGAACTAACCTTGCAACAAGATAGAACTAATCTTGCGAACTGAATACAGCTAAACATTGCAAACTAAAAACAACCAACCCTTCAATAAAGATAGAATTAACGCTGCAACAAGATAGAACTAACCCTGCAACTACAGACAACTAACCTTGCCACTACAGACAACTAACCCTGCAAATTGAAAAATACTAAGGGTTTGATTGTTCATGGAATAATTTGTTCAAAATGAGTTATTCTGGTTAACCATAGTTAATTTTGAAAAAGGTGTATGGTTGTTGTAAATGGAATTTTAAGAATGTATTAAACTAATATTTAAAATAAAATGATTACAATCGATTTGATGTAAAAGTAAGAGATAAATGATTGAAAATGATTGGAAATGATAGATAGTTAAAATATTATGTGAGTGGATGAATAGTGAATTAAAGTTGATGTGATGTGTAAAAATGATTAGTTTGTATTATTTAATTATATGAATAATATTAAAGATAGTGAGGTTGAGTTAAAGTTGAGTTAAATTTTGAGTTGAAATAAAACTGAGTAAAATAATTTGTAAACAATTAAGCCCTAACCCTGCAACAAGATAGAACTAACCTTGCAACTAGACATAACTAACCTTGCCAATGCAGATAACTAACATTGCAACAACATATAACTAACCTTGCAACCAGATACAACTAACCCTGCAACTCTAGACAACTAACCCTATAACTACAGACAACTAACCTTGCAATTACAGATAACGTACCATGCAAACTGAAAACAACTAACCCTGCAACAAGATAGAACTAACCTTGCAACTAGACATAACTAGCTTTGCAACTTGAGAAAACTAACATTGCAACTAGTCAGAACTAACCTTACAACAAGATAGAACTAACCTTGCGAACTGAATACAACTAAACGTTGCAAATTGAAACCAACCAACTCTGCAACAAAGATAGAACTAACGTTACAACAAGATAGAACTAACCTTACAACTGCAGACAACCAACCTTGCAACTACAGACAACTACCATTGCAAATTGAATACAACTAAACGTTGCAAATAAAAACCAGTAACCCTGCAACAAGATAGAACTAACTTTTCAACTACGGACAACTAACCTTGCAACTAAACAGAACTAAATCTTGCAACTAGATATAACTAAACATGCAACTACAGACAACTAAACTAGCAACAACGGAATAGTAACCAATCTTGCAACTTTAGACAAGTAACTTTGCATAAACATTAAACTAACATTGCATCAAAAATCATATTCACCCATAAACAAAAAATAAATCTTAATTACAAAAGAAAAAAAAAAGAAATTGTTAAAAAAGAATAATTATCATCAAAAGTATTGAAATCCAAAAACATTATCATTCAAATCTAACTACAAGTCAATTGTTTTTAAACTGCACAAGCTTGATCCTCTTTGCAGGCTTCTTCTTCTTTGCTACAAATGCATTTGCCTTCTTCTCATTTTCTGTTTTCATCTCATTAAATTCATATAGGACAATTTCCGAGCAGTATTTAATACGCATTTCTTTCAGTTGCTCGGGTTTGTCTTTTATAAGACCACTGTTTCAGTGTTTAGCACTACCTCCAAAATATGTTTCCATATGCCGCATAAAAAACACTCCACAGTCAACTTTGTTCGTCTCATCCCTCCAAGGTAAATCAAGTCTGGTTGGCTTCAATTTTAACAAACTGATACCATTTCAAGGCGATTTTTGAATTTCAGATATTCAATAAGTAGTTTTTTCTAAATAAAAACAACAATTATTAAAAATTTATTAACATTGCATGATATAATATTAACTATATATGCAATGTTTTAAAATTAATTTAAAAAGATTAGAGATTATTACCAGATTCAAATGTTGAGTCTCATATTTTCCACAGGAAAGTCCACCAACAGAAGAATTGTCCAATATATGAATAACATTTGCCTTAAAATCAAAACTGGCCGCATACAAGTGCTCATTCTTGCACACAGGAAAGAAAATCTGATAAAAAAGAAAATTATAGAATATTAAAATGTTACTAAATAACTAAACAAATTCCAATTTAAAAAAGAAACTACTATATCAACATCTTCATGTTTAGAATGAAATTTTGAATTTCTGAAATCATTATCCAAACTCTCTATGAATAAATGGACTTTATCCTTCAATTGCCATTTTTCCCCGGCGATTGGAATGTTATAATTCTGGAAACAAATAAAAGGAATATATTATGAAATAATAAAGCAGATATAACTAACCTTGCAACTACTGATAAATAACTTTGCAACTAAATATATCTAAACTTGCAACTAAATATATCTAACCTTGCAACTAGATATAACTAACACTGCAACTACAGACAACTAACCTTGCAACTACAGACAACTAACCTTGCAACTACAGACATCTAACCTAGCAACTACAGACAACTAACCTTGCAACTACAGACAACTAACCTTGCAACTAGATATAACTACAAACACTGATATATGCATTTGGTCTTAAAGACTGAAGATCAGTTTTCATTGTCGTTAGACCCACATTCTGAAAAATTGGTCAAAACTAAAAAAAAAATAAAAATAAACAAGAACAAGAAATTATAAATTGGAAATAATAAGTGCAATTAAAAATTTAAAAATTTCTTAAGTATGAAAATTTACATTGTTTCATGATCTTCATCCAATATCCAATCATATATTTCTTCTTCCCTTGAACGTGCGTTTGATATGTTATATTGATTCAATATAACTTTATCTTTCCCTTTCCCTTTATCTTTCCCTTTTCCTTTTTTCCTTCTCACCTTCCTTCCCTTTCTCATGTTCTTCTTTCTTCTCTTTCTTCACTTTCACCTCTCTCTCTCTCTCTCTCTCTCTCTCTCTCTCTCTCTCTCTCTCTCTCTCTCTCTCTCTCTTCCCTTCTCAACACTCTCACTCTCTCTTTATTCCCTCTCTTTCTTCTCTTTTTCTTCTCTCTATTTCTCATGCTTCTCTCTTTTTATCTCTTTCTCCCTCTCTTTCTTCTGCTTATCTTTCTCAATCTGATTCTCTTTCTTCAACCTCTCTCTCCTTCTGTTGGTTCTCTCTCTCAATTCTCTCTCTCTTTCTCTTCCTCTTTCTCTTTTTCAATTCTCACTCTCTCTTTCTCTTTCTCCAACCTCTCTCTCTTTCTGTTGGTTCTCTCTCTCAATTCTCTCTCTCTCTTTCTCTTTCTCTTCAAATCTCACTCTCTCTTTCTCTTTCTCCATTTTCTCTCTCTCTTTCTCTTTCTCTTTTTTAAGTCTCATTGTCTCTCTCTTTCTCTTTTTCTTTTTCAAGTGCACCACTCTCTTTCCGCGTCTCCTTCTCCAACCTCTCTCTCTCTTTTTGTTGGTTCTCTATCTCAATCTCTTTTCTTTTTTAATTCTCTCTCTCTTTTTTTTTCTCTTTCTCTTTTTCCAGTCTTCCTCTATCTTTCTATTGTCTATGTCCCTCTATCTCTTTCTCTTTCTATCCTCTCTCTCTTTCTCTTCTCTTTCTTTGTCCTCTCTTTCTTTTATTGTCTTCTCTATCTCTTTCTTCACTTTCTCTCTCTCTCATCTCTGTCTCTTTTTTTCTCTATTTCAATCTCTTTCAATATCTCACCAGATGGTTAGGGAATAGAAACATCATCAGCAGCACCAGAAGATTGGGGGATAGAAACATCATCAGCAGCACCAGACGGTTGGTGGATAGAAACTTCATCAGCAGCACCAGACGGTTGGTGGATAGAAACTTCATCAATAGCACCAGACGATTGGGGGATAGAAACATCATCAACAACACGAGACGGTTGGGGGGAAGAAACATCATCAGCAGGTCTGTTATCAATTGAAAACTACTTTGAAATATTTAGAATGTCATCCCATCCTATATCACTTTCTTAGGACTGGGAGGACAACCCCAATCCCAATGAAAAAACTGGGACCTTCACCTTCATCCATCTTCTTTTTGTATGCAGCCTTCTTCCCAATCGCACGCTCAATCTTCTCAATAGCTGCAATTTTTTCTGGATCATTTCAGAAAGCAGTTGTTTCTTCACTATCTTGAAAGACTCTGTCTTTTGAGAAGATTGAGGTTACATCAGGACTACAAGAAATAAGATTTTCTGTTGCTTCCCGTATCTTCTTATAATTTAAATCATTTGTCACTTCATGGAGGGCATCTTCAAGCAAGGTTATAACATAAACTACATCATTAGCCAAACACATAACCTTGCTAAGAAGCTTGGATTTATAAACATGTTTATACAAAAAATTAAACTGAGTGAACAATTATAAGAAATTATGGAGGAAAAATAAACCAAACATGCAAAATAAAAAAAAAAAGTAAATATGAAACTAGATAGAACTAACCTTGCAACAAAAGATAACTAACCCTGCAACTACAGACAACTCACCTTGCAACAAAAGACAACTAACCCTTCAACTAGATAGAACTAACCTTGCAACAAAAGACAACTAACCTTGCAACTAGATAGAACTAACATTGCAACAAAAGATAACTAACCTTACAACTACATAAAACTAACAATGCAACTTCATAAAACTGACCTTGCAATTTAGATAGAACTACCTTGCAACTGCAGACAACTAACCTTGCAGCTACACAGAGCTAACCTAGCAACTACAGACAACTAACCTAGCAACAAGAGACAAGTACCTAGCAACAACAAAAATATAATCCTACAACAAGAGAGAACTAACTTCGCAACGACAGACAACTAACATTGCAACTAGTGAAAACTAACATTGCAACTATACAGAATTAACCTTGTAACTACAGACAACTAACCTTGCAACTACAGACAACTAACGTAGCAATGACAGACAACTATATTAGCAACTACACATAAATAAACTAGCACCAACAAACAACTAACCTTGCAACTACATACAATTAACTTGCAACTAGATACTACTAACCATACAACTAAAAAAAAACCTTGCAATTACAGACGACTATCCTAATAACAAAAGACAACTAAACTAGCAACTACAAGAAAATAACCTAGCAACTCGATACGGATAGCTATGCAACAATATAGAATAACTATATATCTATTTTTAACTACATATGCATCTTACAAGAGCTATTTATGCACCATAAAAACAAAAAAAATAAAAAACAAAAAAAAAAAACAAAAAACACCAACCTTAACAGAATCATCAGGCTTCTCCTTCTGTTTTGATTTTGATGAGTCTAATGTTAAGTTTTCCATACGACTATCAACAAAACCTCGGCCAAAACCACCCATTTTGACCTCAGTATTGCTTCTATTGCGCAAGAGCTTACAGTTCCAACCAACAAAGGATGGGAGACTCCTCGGGACATCACGAGTTAGAAAAACCAGCCGATCAATGTATAAAACCTGCATTTTGAAAAAAATTATAAAAAAAAACTGGAATATAAATAAATATAATTGTAAATGAATTAAGAATAACGTAGAAATAAATTCTTACAACGATAAAAAGAAGAGGCCCATTAAAAATAGGTCTTTTGGTCTTTTCCCATTTCACTCTTTTTGAAATCAGACATTGAAGAGTGTACTCAGCCCAATTCAAATCAGAAACAGATGTTATGTCAGTAATCGACTTGAAGAAAAGAGGGTTGACATAACTAGCAGAATTGATCGATCCAATGATCAAAGCGTCCACCAAAGCAGCAAAATGACAAAAGAACATTTCGCCACCCTCTAAACACTGCAACTTTTGCTTGCTGACATCGTCGGAAGTGATTTGACAGAATATTTTTGAAACTTACTCCTCCAATTATTCAACAAATCACAAACTTCAGACTTCGTCTTTAATTCAATAGGCTTCTCCCCTCTAGGCAACCCTAATACCCTCTCAACATCAACAGCATCGACGCGGATGTTACCCTCACTAAAACGAATTACACATCTAAACTGGTCAAAGTTATCCAACACCCAGTAGGATAAACTGGTCAAAGTTATCCAGCAAATATCCAAAACCCATTTTATCTACTGCTCTTTTCTGATCATCATTGAATTGAGCAATGGCCTCAACTAGAACTTTTGGGGAAGAACGGGTTGAGAGCCTTGGGACATGAACTGGAACATCAGACTATCGTTGACGAGCTTGACGTACAGAACGGTGAGATGAATCAGTCAACAAAAGAATTTCATCATCCCTCTTACGCTTATTGGATCTTTCCATAGCAATTTCTTCAACTTAAACTGAGTTACAAAAAAAAAAAAAAAATGTCAATTAGATATAAGAAACCTTGCATCATCAAAGAAGTAACCTTGCAACTAAATATATATAACATTGCAACTAGATATAACTAACATTGCGACTGTAGATAAATAACATTGCAACTACAAGTAAATAACATTGCAACTACAAGTAAATAACATTGCAACTACAGATAAATAACATTGCAGCTACAGATAACTAATATTGTAACTACAAACAACTAACCTTGCAAATACAGACACCTATCCTTGCAAAAACAAACAAATAACCTTGTAACTATAGAAAACTAACCTTGCAAATAAATATAACTAACCTAGCGGCTACAGATAAATAAACTTGCCACTACTAATAACTAACATTGCAACTACAGATAAATAACATTGCAACTACAGATAACTAACGTTGCAACTACATACTACTAAACTTGCAAATACAGACACCTATCCTTAAAAAAACAAACAAATAACCTTGCAACTATAAAAAACTAACCTTGCAAATAAACATAACTAACCTAGCGACTAAAGAGAACTAAACTTGCAACTACTAATAACTAACATTACAACGAAAGATAAATAATATTGCAACTACAGATAACTAACATTGCAACTACATATAAATAACATTGCAACTACAAATAACTAACATTGCATCTACATACAACTAACCTTGCAATTACAGACACCTATCCTTGCGAAAACAAACAAATAACCTTGCAACTATAGAAAATTAACCTTGCAAATAAATATAGCTAACCTAGCAACTACAGAGAACTAAACTTGAAACTACTAATAACTAATATTGCAACTAGATACAACTAACGTTGCAACTATATACAACTAACCTAGCAGCTACAGAAAACTATCCTAGAAACAACAGAAAATGACCTATCAACAACAAAAAACTAACCCTGCAACAAGATAGAACTCAGTTTGCAACTATGGGCAACTAGCCTTGCAACTAAACGCAAATAGACAACAACAAATAGAACCCTAAAAATATGGATGATATATACTTAATACATGGATTTACTTAAAAAAACTAACAGAGATCATAAAAAATAACTAAAACATATTACTTTAATCTTGTAAATGAAAAAAAAGAAAAACCCAAAATCGAAAAAGAGATTACAAACAAAAAAATAAAATAAAAAATACTCACAGATTAATACGAGAATCTGCGACAAGAAATTGTGAATGAATAAATGGAAACAGAAATTGAGACGAAAAGCAAAATCAAAATCTGGGACGAAAATGGAATGAGCAAGAGCGAAAATGGAAGCGGGAGGACAAAAAAAGGCAGAGAATTCTGATAGAAAGAAACCGCCCGCGAAATATTAATTAATGTAATAAATCAATCCTGAACGTTAGATTAGATGCAGAGTGAACGGACGAGATCAGGTC
>CACSLK010027840.1:6082431-6096683 GCA_902706635.1 Striga hermonthica | reverse complement strand
CGACAAGGCTGTGGCCCAACACGACAACGAGAAGGTCCAGGCCGACCTCGAAAATGCTCGAGAGGAGGTGGTGTTCGAGAGGGATATCGGCACCGTGCAGGGCCGGAAGTCATTCCTAAGGACCGCCTTGGGTTCTGCCTTTGTCGAGGCCTACCGCAAAGAAGTCGTCAAGGCTTTCTGCAACTCGCCCGAGTTTCTCGACAGGCTCTGTCCCGCCGCCGTTCAATATTTCGACCACACTTTCGACGCGTGGGAGGAGGTGGTGGAGGGGTCGGAGTTTTCCGAAAAACTCGACCGCGAGGCGATGAGGCGTGCGCTTCCTGACCCCGATGGCTATGAGGGTGACCCATCTCTTCCGGACAATTACCCGTGGTGGTCTGGTCTTGAGGCTAAGGCTATTCAAGCCGCCAGACTTCCTTCTCGGCTTGAGGCTCCTTCCACTTCGCCGGCCCAGCCGAGCGGGGCTAATCATGAGGAAGGTCGAATAGTGACGACCATCGAGGGGAGCGACGAGGACACCGAGGGGCCTGATGCCGATTCCTAGAATTGTATCTCTGGGCTTGTCGCCTTTTATTTTCTTCTTGTCTGTTTGTTTTTTTTTATTGTTGTTCTCGACCTATTTTCAGATTGTGAAGGCCGAGACTGCCTTCTTTTGTAATGAACTTATTATGAATATTATCTTTCGTCTTCGTCGCATTTTGTCATTTTCTTTTGTCCTTGAATTGCCATATGCGTTTAACAATTAAGGTGGGCTTTCTTTAATTTCGATATCTCGAATGTATTTTCGTTGTCTAAATCAACTTCGTAGTTATTAAAATCGACTTTGTAGTCGTCGGCTTCATAGCCTCGTCGAGACTCTACTCGAGTTACAACTTCGTAGTTTTCAAAAATCGACTTCGTAGTCATAGGTTTCATAGCCTCGTCAAGATTCCACTCGCGTTACAACTTCGTAGTTGTTCAAAAATCGACTTCATAGTCGTAGGCTTCATAGCCTCGTCGAGATTCCACTCGCGTTACAACTTCGTAGTTGTTCAAAAATTGACTTCGTAGTCATAGGCTTCATAGCCTCGTCAAGATTCTACTCGAGTTACTTCGTAGTTTATTTAAATTCACTTCTGTAATATCTTATGATTGTTTTGCAGTTCTTAAAAAAAAGTTCAATTCCTCGGGTAAGCATGATAAAAGACGTAATTTAATCGTAAATTCAAAGTTTATTTCATAACTGAATTTGATTTGAACGTTGTTCAGTACAAAAGAGTGCAGGGCACTATCTTAAGCGTAAAAGCGTTTGAGATGAATCACGTGCCAAGATCGAGGCAGTTGTCGACCTTCTCCATCTTCGAGTTTGTACCCTCCTCTTTCAAGAACCTTTGCGACTGTGAAGGGGCCCTCCAAATTGGCTTCAAGTTTTCCCACGTGCTTGAGGGCGTCTGCTCGCTTGGGGATGAGGTCTCCAACTTGGAAACGTCGAGATCGAACTTTCTTGTCAAAGGCTGCGCGTATCTTTTGCTTGTATTCGACAGATCGCACCCACGCTTCCTCTCGCCCTTCTTCGATTAGGTCGAGAGCTTCCTCAACCATTTCATCGTTTTTTCCTTCTTCATAGAATGTCGACCTGTGAGACAGTAAGCCCACTTCGATGGGTAGGAGCGCGTCCATTCCATATACCATGTGGAACGGGGATTGGTCCGTCGAGCTTCTCGGAGTCGTCTGATAGGCCTAAAGAACTGTTGTTAACTCGTCGACCCACGCTCCTGACACTTTCTCCAGCCTCTTCTTCAGTCCTTGGAGGATAGTTCGGTTTGTCACCTCGACTTGGCCATTCGCTTGGGGGTGCGCCAGAGGCAAATCGCTGTTTGATGCCCATGTCGAGGCACCATGCCTGGATTTGCTTGCCCTGGAATTGAGTTCCATTATCTGAAATTAATATCTTCGGGACTCCGAATCGACAACAGATGTTGTTGAACAGGAACTGTATCATTTTCTCTTCGGTAATCTTTGCTAGCGGCTCCGCCTCGACCCATTTGCTAAAGTAGTCGACTGCGACTACAAGGAATTTTCTATGTCCTGTTCCCATTGGTAAAGGTCCCACCAAGTCGATTCCCCATTGAGCAAAGGGTATCGGGCAATTGATTGTCATCATGGTTTCAGCCGGGATATGGGGAATCGGTCCGTGTCGCTGGCATCTCTCGCATCCCCGCACTAACTGTTCAGCCATTTTCCGTATCTTTGGCCAGTAGTAACCTACCCTCAAGGCTTTGCCGGCTAAGGCTCGAGACCCTGCGTGCGCCCCGCAACATCCTTCATGAATTTCTTTTAGGACATGGTTCCCTTCTTCTTCAGAAACGCAGCGCAGGTGAGGCCCAATCATCGACTTCTTTTACAGGATCCCGTTGACTTCAAAGTACTTGGTTAAATATCGGGCAGCTTTCTCTACTTCTTGTTTCTCTCCTGTAGGTATGCGACCATGCAAGAGTTCACGAATTGGCTTCCTCCAATCGTCTTTTTCATCGACTTTCATAGTTTGGCTGAGGACACTCCCCTCCAAGTGCATCGTGGTAATATGACCTCCCATTTTTCCTTCATTAGAGCTTGCAATTCTTGCGAGCCAATCGGCTCGCTTGTTTTCCTCGCGAGAGATTTAAGTCAGCTCGAACTTCTCCAGCCTTGTATGAGGCTTTGGATTTCCTCAACATACTTCACCACTCTGTCTTCTTTTACTTCGCAGTTTCCCATTACTTGGCCAACGACCAATAGCGAGTCGGAATGGGCCATGATTTCTGTCGCTCTGCCACCAATTGCAAGTTGGATCCCTTTAATTAGCGCCTCATACTCTGCTTCATTATTCGAGGCCTTGAAGCCCATTCTGATGGCAAAGTCGAGTTGTTCGCCTTCGGGAGATACTAGGACAACCCCTAGACCCGACCCTTTGGCTGCTGAAGATCCGTCGA
This sequence comes from Striga hermonthica, assembly GCA_902706635.1. Classification (NCBI taxonomy): domain Eukaryota; kingdom Viridiplantae; phylum Streptophyta; class Magnoliopsida; order Lamiales; family Orobanchaceae; genus Striga; species Striga hermonthica. Next base: position 6,093,732 of record CACSLK010027840.1, on the reverse strand, counting down.
CATGCATAATCCATCTCTTTTCTTCCCCTTTAGTTCCTTCCTGGATGAAATCTGCTAGGGCTTGGGCCTTTATGGCTCGCCTCGATTCATATTTGATGGAGTATTCACTCAGCTCGACAGCCCACTTCACGAGTCGACCCGAGACGGTGGGTCGACCCAGGGTCTCCCCCAATTGAAAGTTTGTCCTGACTACTATCGTGTGATTCAAAAAATAGGGCCTCAACTTTCTAGCCGTTACCACCAATGTTAAGTCAGCTTTCTCGACCTCGGATTACCTCGTCTCTGCCCCTTGTAGTACTCGACTGTATAATAAATTGGTTGCTGGCCTCCCCCCGTTTCTCGCAGCAATACTGAACTTATTGAGAATACTCTTACCGAGATGTAGAGTATCAGATCATCTCCAGGCTCTGGTTTTGTCAACAGCGGCAATTCGCTTAGGAATTCCTTCAACTTTTCGAATGCCATTTGAGCCTCATAATTCCATTGAAAAGTTTTCTTTTTGAGCAGCTTGAAGAACGGGAAGCTTCTTTCCGCAGCTCGGGCGAAATCTACTCAGCCCAGCAATTCGACCTGTTAGGACTTGTACTTCACTGACATTTCTTGGTGGCGCCATGTCGATTATGGCTTTCACCTTGTCTTTGTTCACCTCAATCCCTCTTTCGGTTACAACATATCAAAGGAATCGCCCTGCCCTTACTCCGAAGGCGAATTTACTTGGATTCAGCTTCATCCTGAACGTTCTTAGTGTCTTGAATGTTTCTTTTAGGTCCCCGACATGCGAGGTCGAGGACCTACTCTTTACCAGAATATCGTCCACATACACTTCCATATTGCGTCTGATCTGCGACTTGAACATCCGATCCATCAGTCTTTGATAAGTCGCCCCCGCGTTCTTGAGCCCAAAGGGCATAACAACGTAACAATATGTCCCCTTGCTCGTCACAAAACTCAATTTCCTCTGATCTTCTGGGGCCAATGGGATTTGATGATATCCCTGAGATGCATCCATCATACTCAATAACTCGCAACCGGCTGTCGAATCGACTAGCTGATCAATTCTTGGCAGCGGATAATGATCCTTTGGGCATGCTAGATTCAAGTCGCGAAAGTCGATGCACATGCGCCATTTGTTCAGTGCTTTCCTGACCATTACAGTGTTTGATATCCATTCGAGAAATTGGATTTCTTTGATATGTTTGGCATGTAGTAATTTATCTACTTCCACCTTGATTGCTTTGTCGATTTTGGCCCCATGATGCCTGAGTCGCTGCTTCACGGGCTTTTTGAGGGGATCGACATTGAGTTTATATTCCATGACGTCTGGTTCGATTCCCGTCAATTTGTCGGGGGAGAAGGCAAATATGTCCCTGAATTCCTTTAGCAGCTCCACCAATTGTTTGCGCAACTCGTCATCCAATTCTCTCCCGATTTTGGTGGTTTGATCTTCTCTTTCCCCAATTTGAATTTCCATCAACTCTCTGTGTGGTTCGAGGTCGCCTCCCCTTGGTCTTATTTCACTCGAAATCGGTTTTTTTCCCTCCTTGGCCTCCGTTCGTTGGTTAGTTTTTACTGCTATCTGATAGCAGGTTCTCGACAATCATTGGTCCCCTCGAGCCTCTCCAACTCGACCTCCTACCGGAAATTTCAATTTCATGTGGTAAGTTGATACCACCGCCTGGAATGCGTTTAGCGCCGGCCTCTCGAGAATCACATTATAGGCGGACTCGACATCGACCACCACGAATTTCACCATCTTGACTTTCCGCAGGTCTCCTTCTCCCAGGACGACTGCGAGCGTGGTTTCTCCCAAGGGTGCCACTTATGACCCATTAAATCCAAAAAGTGATGTATGTAATGGCGTTAACTCAAGACCCAGCTCCATCCTCTTGAGGCAATTATAGAAGATCACATTCACTGAACTCCCAGTGTCGACGAACACCCTTTGCACCTCGTAACCCGACATTTGGGCCGTTATCATTAGAGCATCATTATGTGGCCTCTCGATTTCGCCCATATCTGCTGGCCCAAAATTCATCACCGGGCCATTTTCCTCAACCTGTAGCACCTCGACTTTTCCATTGCGCCCTCGAGCATATGCTTTTCTTGCCCAATTCCAATCTCCATCAGTTGGCCCTCCGAATATCATGTGAATTACCCCTCTCTTCTGAGGGAGCTCCTCCTTGTCGGGAGTCCTTGCCCTCTTACGAGGGCTTTTGCTTCTTTCCCGGCGTCGATTGGTTCTTTCTCGATCCTTATAAATGAACTCCTTTAGATGGCCGGCTTTGATTAGCCTCTCGATCTCATCCTTGAGGTGCATGCACTTGTCAGTTTTGTGCCCATAATCCTTGTGGAACCGACAATACAGATTGCTCTTGGGTTTCGTTGGTCCTTCCTTTCTCGTCCGCGACCATCTGACGACATCATCACGGATCTCCTTCTCCATTACCTCCAATATTCTTGCATTCGGGACCGACAAGGGGGTGTACTGAGTTGGCCTCCACCCCCTCGACCGTCCCTCTTTCTCTTTTCTCGAGGATCCTTTCCTCTCTAACGTCGAACTCGGCTTCTTATCTTTCTTCTCTTCTTGGGGGTCAGGGAGGGTTTTCGCCTTTTCCGCCTGCAGGAAATTGGCTTCTGTCTCCTCCACATTCATATATTTGGCACACCTCCCTAGGACCTCGTCGAAGGTCCTCCCAGGCTGTTTCGCGAAAGAGTTTCTTCATAGTCCTGGGAGCAATCCCCTGGTGAGTCCACTCGATTTAATTTTTTCAGTGGCCGAAGGCACATCGACACATGCTCGCGTGTACCTCGCCACATAATCCCGCAACGACTCTCCCTCCTTCTGTTGCATACCTATCAGAGTAAGATAAGATTTTTCCTGGGCCTTCATGCTTGCAAATTGATTCAAAAAACTCGAGCTGAATCCGTCAAAGTCCCTGACGGCTCCCGGAGGTAACTGATGGAACCAATCCTGTGCAGATCCTCGTAGAGTTATCAAGAACGCTCGGCATTGAACGGGGTCATTGTAGCGATGTAATACTGCCATGTTTTCGAAACTCCTTAGATGTCGAGAGGGATCAGTCGACCCATCGTACCAGATGTTAAGCTCCCTGAACCTCTGGGGTAAGTTGGCGTCTAGAATGTGTTGTGAGAAGGGATGTCCTCTCGAGCTCCCCGTTTTTCTCCCCTCGACTCGGGCATGCAGATCTCGCACCTGAGCTAGCAATTGCTCTAGCGTGTCGTTCCTTGCTTGTGGATTGACAGTTCTGACAGAAGACTCCTCTTCGTCCGCCCTTCTACTCCGTCTTTCATGGGATTGGGCTTGTTGTTCACGCTCCGGGGGAAGCTGTTCGATTCGAGGTTGTTCGACCCTTGGCTGCTCGACCCTGGGTTGGTCGATTCATGGCTGGTCGATTCTGGGTTGGTCGACTTGCGCCTGTTTGAGTTGGGCCGCTACTGCCTCTGCAATCATCCTCTGCATCTCGCTTCTTGTCATGGTCAGTGTTTGCTCCTCGACTTGGGGTGGTGGCCTTGTTTCCGGCTCAAGTCGCCCAGGCTGCCTCCCCAATCTCAGAGATGTTTTGGTCGATGCATGACCATCCACTTCTCCGCTCGTGTCTTTCACGTGACTGGCCTCCCCTTGATTGGGCACTGGGATCTTGACTCCAGGTGGGGTGATAGGTGTCTCCTCCCCCATACGCGCTCTTGACGGCGCGTGTGTTCCGAACGGTGGGAAACCAAGCACTTGGAGCGGTGGCCTGGGGTTGGGAATCGGCGAAGGCCGCTTGTCAGTCCACGTTGCCCTGAAATCCTCATTAAAATTCTTCTGCAACCCTTCCTTCTCAGCCATCAGAGACAGATCCAAGCTAGGTGCAAAGCTCTTAATTCCTTCAAGAACTCCCCACAGACGGCGCCAAAATGATGGGTCTCCTCTCAGATCTGTAGTGAACCGATGGAAAACCACCCAGATCTGGAATGAACCGATGGGATTGAGCTCAGATCTGACTCGATAGCCTCCGAACCGTTGTTTAACCATGAGAAAAACTGCAAGAACTCAACGCCGGAGGGGTTTCTGGCGTAGAGCCTCCGACGCTCAAGTCAGTATGTGAGAGAGAGGAAGAGAGCTACTCTGAGAGAGCAACAGTAGTAATGGAGGAGAGTATGGAATGAATGGGAGTTAGGGTTTTGGGGTTACCTCAGCTCCTTTATATAGGAACAAGATATTTATCTGAAGTTCCCAAGATGCCCTGGCCGACTTACTGGAAATGTCCAAAATACCCTGGTCGGTTCGCATTCCGTCCCTCTCCTAGTCAGCATTTAGATTCCTTCTTATCCTTTACAGCTTTCCTCTGATATATCGAAGTGTATCGAATCATCGGGGATTTATGAGCCTCGGGACTTTCTCAGTCGACTCGGGATACCCACTCGAGTCGACGTGGTCACCTTCAGTTGTCGGTAGATTCTAGTCGACACGTAGAAGTCGACCGAGGGATGCCTGGACCCCTGACCAGAGATATTATAGGGAGTCTTCTAAGAGAGTCGACTTTGTCTAAGTCGACTCGGTTATTTCCGAACCGTTGATCATATAAACCGTTATACGACAGTATGGCAATATCATCTAGTCCCCCCCAAAAATTACTCGAAGCGATTCTGAGCTTAAGAGTAAGTTTTTACGATTGAATGTCTTACTCGAATCTTTTCTCATATCCTGTCGCCTGTCGTTGCTCTAAGTCATGCCTGCTTGCTATTTCGACTCGTCAAACGACTTGTCTACTCAACAGATTTCAAATTGATTGGATAAGTCTGAATCTTTTCAAATTTCAAAATTCAAAAAATAAGGTCCTGAGAATTGATAAGACACTTTCTCTTTCCACCGCTTCGTATTCCATGCACCATCTCCACCGTTGAATCTGTCTTTAATCTGAGGGCCAGGGTTTCTCTGCTCTCCCTATAAGTATTCCTCCCCTTTTCTCGTCTTCACTTTTCGCACTCAGACTTTCTGAACTCTCTATTTTTCCGGCAAATACAGCATCTTAAGCTTTCCGACGCTCCTTTCACATTCCGACGTTCTTCTCAGACTTTTCGGGACTTCTCCGTTAATCATCATGAGTATGAGTAAGTCTTCTTGGCTTTTCAATTTATTGTTGTGTTCGAAATAAAAGTGTTTTTTTTTTTTGGTTTTCTGGGTAATATGCTTGGGGCTTCGTATGTTCGTCGGTTTTTCTGGGAATTTTTTGGATGAGTTTCTAGCGGTTTTCACTTGCTAGATCTTTAGTTGTATATCTTCCATTCCTTTTAAGTGTTTTCATTCAGTAGCTGGGTTGATATATATAAAAAAAAAAAAACTAATTCTGCCTCTCTTTGATTACCCTTGATCTGTCGTCCTTGTGCCGAGTCGAGTGAAGCAAAAATGTCCTACGAATTCCTCTCGACCTTTCCTTTCTTTTATTCACATTTCGAGTAGATTTACACAATTTTCTCGTTCTTTTGACGAGTTATTCTTGGCGTCGAACCGTAGTTAAGATAAAATGACATGAATAAACCTTAATTGAATAAACCCACCATTTGAGTGCGCATTTAATGTTGTCTGAGTTTATGATAAATAAAATTCAAAGCATGGAGGACAAGGAATAGGTGTCGAAAGGAATCAACTGGACGTATGAAAACCAATATCTTGTGCTCTCAGAATGGCAGAGAGGCCTGACGATTAATCACATCTCCTTTCAGAAGCTCAAGCTTTGGATTCAGGTATTCAATGTCCCCCTGGATTGGCTTATCACGGAGGTTGGTATGAGAATAGGGCAAGTTTTTAAAGAAGTGCACAATGTAGTTATTGTCGGAGCAGGTAGTCATGGAGGTCGGGTTATGAGACTTTTGGTATCTGTTGATCTTAATGAACCCCTTCCTCGTTGTGCTAACCTCAGACTTGATGATCAAACAGTTAATGTTGGATTCAAGTATGAACGCCTAGTCAATCACTGCTTCTATTGCAGTTTTATCGGCCATTTAGAAAGAGCTTGCACTAAAAGAATGGAGGATATTCGATCTCATTCTGTGAAGAAAGGACAATTTGGGGCTTGGATGAGAGCTACAGAAAGTAATCATTGGGCAGGGTTACACTCTACAGGTTCATAGAGCTCTCCTCGCTCTAATAATCCATCTTCTCTTGTTCCCTCCAATTCTCCAGCGAACTCACCCTCACCCAATCACGACAGCAGTAAACTGTTATCTATAGAGGGCTCTCCTTCGCTACATCAAAATGCAGTTTCAGAAGCATCAACCTCTCAAGCTAATCAAGCTTCACTAGCACCCATAACAGATCCTCCTGAAATTAGCCCTGCAACTCAATATGACTTATCTGCAGATAACTCTCAGCTATTGCAAATTCCAGCTTCTAACAATCATATGGATTTAGAAGCTCCTCCTGCACCATCTTTGCCTATAAAGCAGCTGCCACCTACTCCATCAGTCTCAAAACAATCTCATCTCAAATTATGGAAGAGAGCAGCATCTAGATTGGGCATATTGGAAAGACAACCCATGGATTCCCTTGCCATGGAGGCTGAGACATGTACCAAGAGACCAAGAGCTTCTCTGGAAAATCCTCAGGACCCAGAGAAGACACTTCAATCTTCTGAGGAGAACAAAAACCAAAAGACAGACACTAATCAGGTGGGGGTTGCCAGCCTCGAATGGCACCCAAGTGATTGATGCTAGTCGTGGTGTGGAACTGCAGAGAGCTGGGTGGGCCCAATACAGTTTCCCAAATCAGAGAGTCTCTAAGAGCTCACCATCCAACTTTTCTATTTTTGTCTGAAACTAAAAAATGTTCTCCTTTTGTTAAATCTGTTGTTAGAAAACTGGGGTTTGATAATAGATGTTCAATCGTGGACCCCACTGGTTTGAGTGGTGGTTTACTCCTTTGCTGGTCTACTGATGTGATTATTCTACAGATCATAAATCACTCCTTTTACATTTTTGTGGAATACAAGCTTCGTGACTCATCTATTTCCACCTGGGGTATTTTTGTCTTCATTAGCACCAACTATCAAGTTAGAATGACTCAATGGTCAGCTCTGCAATCTGCTAAATCCTCCTGGGGGAACTCTTGGTATATATCGGGAGACTGGAATGACATCTGCTTCAGAAATGATAAAAAAAGAGGCATTCCAAGATCTTTGGCTAGCTTAGCTGGGTTCAACTCTTTTATTAACAACATGGAGATGGATGAAATCTTGATGATTGGGTATAAATTTACCTGGTGCAATAACAGATTCTCTGAAGGACTTGTTGAAGAAAAACTGGATAGAGGCTTTGCATCAAGGGACTGGCTGCACTCTCACCCCCAAGCGTATATCTCTTTTATAACCAAGTCATCCTCTGATCACTCTATGTTAATACTTAACTCTGGGGAAGATATGAACAGAAAGAAATGCAGATTTTATTTTGATAAGAGATGGCTGTCCAAAGAAGGTATCAAGGAGGTTGTTAAAACTACTTGGAGAGCTCAACACTCAGGAACTCCTTTTTTCATTCTTAAAGAAAATGTCAAGGCTACCAGGCAGGCTTTACTGAAATGGAGTGCAAATTTCAAAACTCAAAATCGGTCAACAATTGATAACTTAAATAAGAAGCTAGCCTCTCTGCAGCAGAATGGCAGAATTTCCAACTGGGAAGAATGGGTAGCAACAAAAAACAGCCCTGGAATCAGCTCATACTTATGAAGAATCACATTGGCAGCAGAAAGCAAAGATTCAATGGTTGAAAGAGGGAGACAATAACTCTAAGTTCTTCCATGCTTACACGATGGTGAGAAGAAGGAAAAATGCCATCTCCAGACTTTTAATTCCCCAGAACACGGTGTGTGATTCACAGAGTGCTATTCAAAGGCATATTGCTGAATTTTACTCAGATCTTTTTACCTCAGAAGGCTCTTGGGGAGGATACTCAATTCTTTCTCTTATTCCTCCATCTATTACAACTGATATGAATTTGCTGCTGCTGCAACAAGTCTCAGAGGAAGACATAAAATCTGCCCTTTTTAGTCTTCAATCTGAGAAATCCCCGGGAGAGGATGGTATGACAGCTCTTTTTTATCAATCCTTTTGGGATATTATTAAAGCAGACATGGTGGTTGCAATTTCCAGTTTCTTTAATAACAGAGGTCTTCTTTTAAAATACTGGAATCACACCATTGTTTCCCTCATTCCCAAATGTAATAACCCGGATTATTTGGCCCAATATAGACCAATAAGCCTTTGCACCGTGGTTTACAAGATCTTATCAAAAATCATTGCTCTTAGGCTTCAAAAATGTCTGGAGTCCTTTATCAGTGATTCCCAATCAACATTCATTAAAGGAAGGCAATTAATGGACAATGTCATTATTGGCCATGAGGCTTTCCATCATATGAATAGGCTGAACTCTGTTAAGAACTGTTTTATGGCCATTAAACTTGATTTAATCAAAGCGTTTGACAGAGTTGAATGGGTTTGTGTCAAAAAGATTATGCTGAAGATGGGATTTCATGCTGACTTTGTGGATTTGATTTTGATCTGCATATCTTCTTCTTCTTTTTCTTTTAAAGTGAATGGTACTGTTTTTGGCTATGTTTTTCCTTCCAGAGGTATAAGGCAAGGGGATCCATTATCCCCTTATCTTTTTATTATTGTAGCTGAAGCTCTCTCTGCTCTCATTACTCAAGCTAAAAGACCAGGCTCTCTCTCTAGGTTAAAACTGTCATTGAATGGACTTGTTGTATCTCATCTCTTATTTGCAGATGACTCACTTGTTTTTTGCAAGGCTTCTGTGGATCAGGTTAACTCTATTTTGGATATTCTGGAAAGGTATAGACTTTTTACTAGACAGAAAGTAAATTGGAGCAAGTCTTCTATTTTTTTCAGTAGGAAAACTCCAGTGCATTTAAAGTCTATCATTTGTTCTTCTCTGCCTGGGATCACTTGTCACAGATCTACCAGATACCTAGGTCTGCCACTAGGTATTGGTGGATCAAAAGTTGATACTTTTCAGTACATTTTAGACTCTGTTCAAAGCAGAATTCAGAACTGGAGATCTAAACTCCTAAGCCAAGCAAGAAAGGCTGTTCTTATCAAGGCTGTTCTTCAAGCCCTTCCACTATTCTCAATGTCTTGTTTCTTGCTCCGAAAATCTCTTTGTGCCAATATTATTACGCTGTGTTCTCGGTTTTGGTGGAGCTCTGATGAAGATCAGTCAAGGGGAATTCACTGGAAAGCTTGGAAATATCTTTCTCTTCCCAAATAAAAAGGTGGGCTTGGTTTCCTTGATCTGAATCTTTTCAACACAACTCTTATTTGCAACCAGTTGTGGAGAGTGTACACTCAGCCTCATCTTCTTGTCAGTCAAATCCTAAAAAGCAAGTACTTTCCTAACTGCTCCATTTTTGAGGCTGTAAAAACAAACAGTTGTTCTTGGCTTTGGTCTAACTGGGTTGAGGTTCTGCCTACTTTTGCAAAAGGTTATGCTGTTGAAATCAGAAATGGGGCAACTACTAGAATTGCAGTTGTGAACTGGGTCCCTAATTTATTGCATCCCAAGCCTTCTCTGTTGTATCTTGCCAGGGAGCACCTTATTTGGGTCAAAGATCTATTATTGGACTCTGGTAGGGGCTGGAATTCTTGGTTGATTAACCATGTGTTTGATGCCCATGACAGTCAAGCTATTTTGGCCATAAACACTTTGAAACATGACAAAGAGGACAGACAGTACTGGCTTTTTAACAAGAAAGGGCACTTCACTGTGGCTAGTACTTATTCCTTTTTGTCTGCACAAAAGCTGTTGTCCATGGATTTGCCTGGCTCGAGTTCCTCTTCAGGCCCTTCTCAATCTTTGATCAGACAGAGGCTATGGAAGCACAAAGTGGTAAGTAAAGTTAAATTCTTTATTTGGAAGTGCATTGTTGGAGCTCTCCCTGTCAAAACTAATCTAGTAAAGAACGGCATGAAGTTAGATGAAGCCTGCAGCATTTGTGGTGAAGATTTAGAGTCAGTGGTTCATGTCCTATTTACTTGTTCAAGGGCTGCAAACTTATGGAAGCAATCTCAGGTCACTTAGAGCAGTATGCCTAATCAAAACTTATCTTTCAGCTGCTGGTGGAACTACATTTGTTCTTTAGACTCATCAGAGACATCGGAGACGAGGATCCAACTAACAACATATATCCTTTGGTGGCTCTGAAAAACTCGCAACCTCAGTATCTTTCAAAACAATCTTCTCCCTATTCCAGTCACTCTTAAAGCTGCGCATTTAGATTGGACTTCATTTGTGGACTTGTAGCTTATTTTGCTGTTTTTTTTTCTGTTGTTTATGCTCTAGGCCCTCGGGCAGTGGAGTTTCTTTTTTTGTTCTTGTTGTTGTTTTAGTTCTGAGGTTGTAGGCCGCTTCTTGCGTGTCCTTTCAGTTTTATTTCTCGGAGTTGGGTTGTAATATTCGAACTTGGTTCGTTCTGAGTTATATTGTCATTATCGTTTCGAAAAAAAAAATCAAATAATTTTCCAAAGTGACATGCAATAATTTTTTATGGATTTTTTTATTACTATTTTTGGTAAATAGGTTCTCCCTTTATATATATAGATATAGATATAGATTTCTTCAATATTCATGTCATGCGTGTGTATATTTAATTATAAATAAACAAATAAAATTGATAAAGTATTTTTTAATAGATTGACAATAAGTTCATTGGATGAAAGTAGTGACAAGAACTTGAACGGAGATCCCCTTTTCTTCCTCTCAAACCCTACCCTCGGTTTCTTCTCAAATCAGAGCTCGTTGGCCTTCTTCGGTGGCGATTGAGCTTGAGCCGGTGGTCGTCCATCGGCCGCTTGGCCTCTGCCCGACTTCACGCGCCTTCTTCGTCTTTATTGCACAGGTAAGTTTCATCTTCTTTGAATGGCGTCGGTTCTTTGCCGGCTCGCGAGTTTCGTTTTCGGCTTCCCGGGCGGCGATGGTGATGGTTTGGGTGTTGCCGGTTGGGTGGATGGTGCCCCGGTTGTACGACGTCGTTGGTGTCGGACGGCCGGAGCTCCGCTGCTTTTCTCCAGCTTTTTCCCCTTACTCCGGCGATGGGTCGGGGGTGGACCGGTGCGCTGCCTTCCGGCCAGTGGTGTTGGTCGAGGTGGTGCAGTGGTGGGTGGAGGACTGTGGTGGTTTCGGCGTTCGGGGAATGTAGCCGCAGCCTCAGCATCTTCGTGTTTCGGGGGTTCACCGGGATGGTTGGATTCGCTAGTGGTGTTAGTGGTCTGGCCATGTGGTTTTAAAGCA